>SDVV010019218.1:0-13582 GCA_016164225.1 Gammarus roeselii | reverse complement strand
ATATATGCATTTATATCCTCGATGGGGGAGGGAGGCATTTCTTGCTGCTCCAGTGACACTATCGGGCAAGTCATCAACAGCTTCCATTATGGGGAGGACACGCGCGCCTATTGGCGGCAGCTGGGGCTGGTGGTGGCAGGCGGGAGATGGAGGGACGGGTAGTGACGTGGGGTCGTAGCGATGAATCGAGATTGACGCGGGGACGGACAGGAGGATCGAAGAACGGAGGTGGGCGGATCGTGTGACAGGGGACAGGCGGGGGATGGAGAGACGAAGGGTACAGATCAAGAGGCAGGGGGACTGGCTGGGGGATGAAGAGACGAAGGGTACATATCAAGAGACTGGGACGGGCTGGGGGAAGAAGACACGTAGGGGACATATTAAGAGACTGGGGACGGGCTGAAGGATGGAGAAACGAAGGGTGCGGATCACGGGACAGGGCGATGGGCTGGTCGATGGAGAGACGAAGGGTGTGGATCACGGGACAGGGCGACGGGCTGTGGGATGGAGAGACGAAGGGTGTGGATGAAAGAACAGGGGACGGGCTGGGGGATGGAGAGACGAAGGGTATGGATCACGGGTCAGAGCGACGGGCTAGGGGATGGAGAGACGAAGGGTGTGGATCAAGGGACAATGGGACGGGCTGGGGGATGGAGAGACGAGGGGCTTGGATCACTGGACAGGGCGACGGGCTGGGGGATGGAGAGACGAAGGGTGTGGATCAAGGGACAGAGCGACGGGCTGAGGGATTGAGAGACGAAGGGTGCGGATCAAGGGACAGAGGGACTATTACAATTGAAATAAGGGAAATGGACTTGAACGTGGGAACACTGATAATATATATCTTTATTTTCAGGGTTATACAGGGCCAGTGGTGGAGGTGGAGGCGGAGGCTTAGGTGGATGTCAGAAGAGTGGTATGCTAAGACTGTCTTCAATACATCATTCTCTACATATAAAAGACCTGATTATATACAGTTACCTACATGTGCAGAATCACAAATTTGTATACAAAATATTGACTCTTTTCTCAACCTCAGTCAGCGTGGCTAACATGCCTAGCCGCTGAACCCAAGTTGGCGAGACCCGTTGTCTTTGTCTTAATATGTCAATGCATCCAACCGAATGACTTTTTGAGGTGTCTTTGTTACCAAATGCAACTAATTTACGTCCGGTTAATTGCTTCTTCTAATTGAAATTGAATATAAGGTGTACAGAAAACGCCTTATTTTCATAACATATGAACATCACAGACGAATCGTGATCGGCGTACGAATCGAGGGACTGTGTGTGACATTGGACGGATAGAGGGACGGAGGGACAGAGTGTGACTGAAGGAAGGATAGAGGGACGGAGGGACAGCTTGTGACAGAAGGAAGGATAGAGGGATGGAGGGACAGCGTGTGACTGAAGGAAGGATAGAGGGACGGAGGGACAGCGTGTGACTGGGGGATGGATAGAGGGATGAAGGAACAGAGTGTGACTGAAGGAAGGATAGAGGGACGGAGGGACAGCGTGTGACTGGGGGATGGATAGAGGGACGAAGGAACAGAGTGTGACTGAAGGAAGGATAGAGGGACCCGGGTACAGCGTGTGACTGGGGGATGGATAGAGGGACGAAGGAACAGAGTGTGACTGAAGGAAGGATAGAGGGACGGAGGGACAGCGTGTGACAGGGGGACGGATCGTGGTACTGAGGGACAGTGTGATTGGTGGACGGATAGAGGGACAGGGGATGGAATGTTAACGGATCGAGGGCTCGAGGGACGGAATGTTCCAATCTAACGGGTCGAGGGACGACGTATTGACGGGACGTGGCAGCAGGACAAGTACATGGACCGATGGTTGGATGAATAGTAATGTTCGACTAATACGAAAAGGTTGAAAACATAAGTTATTTTCACAATTCTGCTGCTGCTGCTCCTTCGAATAGAGTGCAAGGGTATGAATGGGTAGAGTGTACTCACATGGGTAGAGTGTACTCACATGGCTAGAGTGTACTCACATGGGTACAGTGTACTCACATGGCTAGAGTGTACTCACATGGGTAGAGTGTACTCACATGGCTTGAGTGTACTTACATGGGTAGAGTGTACTCACATGGGTAGTGTACTCACATGGGTAGTGTACTCACATGGGTAGTGTACTCACATGGGTAGTGTACTCACATGGGTAGAGTGTACTCACATGGGTAGTGTACTCACATGGGTAGAGTGTCCTCTCACGGGTAAAGTGTACTAACATGGCTAGAGTGTACTCACCAGGAGTCCGAAATGATGGCAAAAATCCATTGGTAATGTGGATCCAATGTTGATCAGTACTAAATACTGTCTATTTCTCCAAAAATATATAAAACATTTCCAAATTTTCCCTTGTCAGATTATATACGGTAACCAGTGCCTCGTCTACCTCCAATAAATGTCTCAAGGCATTTAACGACTACAGAAAATGTAACTTGTTTTCATATTTGTAATCACGATTTGATAAGAAGTAATAGGGATAATTCGTAGCAGATTTTGGCCGTTATATTCTAACGTTAAATCTCTCCAGTATAAACCATGATCAACGTTCGTTGTTGAGGGTCTTCTCGAGCTTGGGATGGACCGAGCAAACATGCGTGCCCACGGAGAGACACGCATTGCGTGCGGGCTTGACAGATGGATGGTATTGCTCGCGCGAACAAGTGATCGCTCATCAATTGTCTGGATTCTGAGCGTGCCTGATGCTGGATCACTTTTCCGCACAATGAGGTCAGAAGCTGTGCAGTAGCGGGTTGGTGTTGGGCCATTGACGTATAAACGAAAGAACGATGCCAAGAGTGTGAAATGGGCCAGTACTGGACATTACTGCTTGAACGATCGAATGCGCGTACAGTGACGGGTTGGTATTGGGCCAATAATGTGTCGATGATAGTCATACTGTATAGTTGATAAACTAGAAATAGAGCATATGAGCATGCATGGTTTAACTATGAGTAAGCATAGTTACAGTGTATTCGAACAGAGCATATGAGTACGCATAGGTAAAATGTATTCGAACAGAACATAAGAGTACGCATAGTTAAAGTGTATTCGAATAGAGCATAAGAGTACGCATAGTAAAGTGTATTCGAACAGAACATAAGAGTACTCATAGGTAAAGTGTATACGAGTAGAGCTTAAGAACACGTATGGTTATAGTGTATTCGAACAGAGCCTCAAACAAAGTATTGGGGTGGATGGATGATTAGTCATTTTATAGATCATTAACACCTTATTCTAGTATTTTATTATTTCTGATTCCGTGAACTCTATTATTTATCTGTGCCATTTTTCACGGTGATCTATTTTGTATCAGTTATATAATTATGTATCGTTAGACGCCCGCAGGGGCTCTGAGTGGCGAGCGACGGGGCTCCAGTGGAGCGCGGAAGCGGCTGCTGCTCCTGCTACGTCAAACCTACTCGGAATCTACGCTAAACATAATCGGTATTTACGTTAAATCTACTCGGTATCGACGTTAAACCTACTCGGTATCTACGTTAATCCTACTCGGTATCTACGGTAAGGCTTTGGGTCGATGGACGATTATTCATTTTATAGATCATTAACACTTTATTTTAGTAATTTATTATATCTTCCTCTATAGGCTCCAATATTTATTTGCGCCCTTTTTTCATGGTGATCAATTTTGTATTAGTTATATAATTATACATCGTTAGACGCCCGCAAGGGCCCTGGGTGGATTCTTGCGACGACTTCGCGTTGGGGGCCCCGGCGGAGCGCGAAAGAAACTACTTCTACTCTACGTTGAACCTACTCTGAATCTACGTTAAACCTACTAGGTGTCTATGTTAAACCTACTCTGTATCTACCTTAAATCTACTCGGTATCTACGTTAAACCTACTCGATAACTACGTTAAACCTGCTCGGAATCTATGTTAAACCTTCGCTGAATCTACGTTGAACCTACTCTTAGTCTACGTTGAACCTACTCTCAATCTACGTTGAACCTACTATGAATCTACGTTGAACCTACTCTGAATCTACGTTGAATCTACTTGGAATCTATGTTGAACCTACTTTTAATCTACGCCGCACCTACTCTGCCACTCTTCAATTGCCCTACGGGGGAGTCTGCATTAACTTTACGTTGGGACTCCGGTGGAAAACAGAAGCAACTACTACTACTCGAACAGAGCATAAGAGTACGCATATGTAAAGTGTTCTTGAATAAAGCATAAGAGAACGCATGGTTAAAGTGTATTCAAACAGAGCATAGGAGTACGCCTGGTTAGAGTGTACTCGAATAGAGCATAAGAGTTCGCAAGGTTAATGTGTATTCGAACAGAACATAGGAGTACGCACGGGCAAAGTTTATTCGATCAGAAAATAAGAGATCGCATGGTTGGAGTATACTCGATAAGAGCATTTTCGAATAGAGTGCAAGAGTATGCATGGGTAGAGTGTACTCACATGGGTAGAGTGTACTCACATGGCTAGAGTGTACTCAACTGGCTAGAGTGTACTCACATGGGTAGAGTGTACTCACATGGCTAGAGTGTACTCACATGGGTAGAGTGTACTCACATGGCTAGAGTGTACTCACATGGGTGGAGTGTACTCACATGACTAGAGTGTACTCACATGGGTAGAGTGTACTCACATGGGTAGTGTACTCAAACGGGTAGTGTATCACATGGGTAGTGTACACACATGGGTAGAGTGTACTCTCATGGGTAGTGTACTCACATGGGTAGTGTACTCACATGGGTAGAGTGTACTCACCTGGGTAGAGTGTACTCACATGGGTAGAGTACTCACATAGCTAGAGTGTACTCACATGGGTAGAGTGTACTCACATTGGTAGTGTACTCAAATGGGTAGTGTACTCACATGGGTAGTGTACTCACATGGGTAGAGTGTACTCACATGGGTAGTGTACTCACATGGGTAGAGTGTACTCACCTGGGTAGAGTGTACTCACATGGGCAGAGTGTACTCACATGGTTAGAGTGTACTCACATAGGTAGAGTGTACTGACATGGGTAGAGTGTACTCACATGGCTAGAGTGTACTCACATGGGTAGAGTGTACTCACATGGGTAGAGTGTACTCACCTGGGTAGAGTGTACTCACATGGGTAGAGTGTACTCACATGGGTAGAGTGTACTCCCATGGGTAGAGTGTACTCACATGGGTAGAGTGTACTCACATGGGTAGAGTGTACTCCCATGGCTAGAGTGTACTCACATGGCTAGAGTGTACTCACAGGGCTAGAGTGTACTCACATGGGTAGAGTGTACTCATATGGGTAAAGTGTACTCACATGGGTAGAGTGTACTACCATGGCTAGAGTGTACTCACATGGGTAGATTGTACTCACATGGGTAGAGTGTACTCACATGGGTAGAGTGTACTCACATGGGTAGAGTGTACTCACATGGGTAGAGTGAACTCATATTTACGTTGTTATAACAAAGTCAGATCGTAGTTTTCAAATATTCATAATGATGTTAAACGTGGAATGGTATTCTGATTGTTATTAAAAATCATCATATTCATTGAAATAAATTAAATGTAACATTCATTTTTCACTAAACCTGAATACTGTATAATAAGCCATTGAACCACCATCATATTTTTTCAATATCTTCTTTACTTTCAGTTTAGACTAGGATTGTCCAGAGTAGTTAGTGGGCATCAACTCGAACTGTATCCATGTGTCCGTATCGACATGTTTTAAATAATACCTTTGAATCATATGAAATTTTGTTATTGGGTAACGTTTGTGAGATCCATTTCGTGAACCGATTTCTGAAGGACTTTCCTCTCCTTATTTACTGGTGTATAAAATTTTATCTTAATTAAACACGAATATCAATTCCCACCAATAAATGTTAGTCTAAAAATTATATCCTACTAAAAAGCTTTCGAATTTGCAGGGCTGGGCGATTTTATGCATGATAGCTTGAAAAGAGAATACGAGGGCTTCAATGAGAGAGTTTTATTTAAGAACGCGGCAGAACATTATTATACATTTCCCTGTACACAGTATAACAAGCCTGTAGGTCCATGACAAGCTCCATCCCTACAATGCTATTTCAACAGACGTAATTTATCAATAAACGACCTTTCATAACTCGATGGATAAAATGTCCCAGAAAATTATCAATCACGTCCGTTCCCACGTCCTGCGCTGTCTACCCGTCTATCCTGCGCTGTCTATCCGTCCATCCAGTACACAGTACAGCCTGGCAACACTCTATCCTGCTTCGGTCACGCTATCAATACTAATTAGGCTGGGAGAATGAGATCTTCCTGGCTGGCCTGGTTCGAAACAAGAATATAAAGTTTAAGCGACGAAACCTTTCCGTATCGATCATGATGTTGTTTTTTATCGTTCATGATTCACTTTTTAAAGGGGGTTCATTTTGTGCTTATTTATTATATTTCAAACTTTGCTCCTCATCGATGTATTCGGTATTTTAGTTCATGATGTAGGATACATTGTGTACCAATTTATTTCAGTTCATAATGTACTCGTTATGATGTACTCATCATGGTGTACTCTTCATGATGTACTTTTCATAATGTACTCTTCATGATGTACTCTTCGTGATGTGCTGTTCATGATGTACTCTTCACGATGTACTCTTCATGATGCATTTTTCATGATGTACTCATCATGATGTACTCTTCATGATGTACAATTAACGATGCATTCTTCATGTTGTACTCTTCATGTTGTACTCTTCAAGGTAAGCTGTTCATGATATGCTCTTCATGATGTGTTCATAATGTACTCTTCATGATGTACTATTCGTGATGTACTCCTCACGATGCATTCTTCATGATGTACTCTTAATGATATATTCTTCATGATGTGCTCTTTATGATGTATACTTCATGATGTGCTCTTCATGATGTGCTCTTCATGATGTGCTGTTTATGATGTATATTTCATGATGTGCTCGTCATAATGTGCTATTCATGATGTGCTCTTCATGATGTGCTCTTCATGATCTCCTCTTCATAATGTGCTCTTCATGATGTATTTTTCATGATGTGCTCTTCATGATGTGCTCTTCATCATCTCCTCTTCATAATGTACTCTTCATGATGTATTTTTCATGATGTGCTCTTCATGATGTATTTTTCATGATGTGATGTCCTTGCTTTATACTTCATGATGTGCTTTTTATGATGTATTCTTCATGATGTGCTGCTGATGATTATTATTCATGTTGTACACTTCTTTTCCGTGCAAGACTTTTTGAATGCGTTACCAAGCTTTGTGTACAAAGCGTTATAGGTGGTTTGCTTATGAAGAAGGATCTTCTCAAACCTACTTTTAACAAGAAAACACGAGTTCAGAACTAATTTGGAGATTCGTTTGCTTTCCTTTTGGAACGAATTCCAGGAGAGCTGAAAAATTTGCATGTGAGTGCAGGAACATCAAAACATGAGAAGCGACCGGATTCAATGAGGGGTGGACCTTGCTTGGTGTACCCAGCTACATGCGTCTATTATGTGTCATTTGTAAGCAGAACAACAATGCTTAAGAAAACGAAAACAATAAGAAGCGCGAGCTCAATAGACACAAGCTGGCATATTGATCGAAAAATTAAATCAAATTTGTAGCAGAGAAAACGAATCTTTATTTTATAAATATATTCATGTTGAAAAACACATCTATTTTTTCATTTACACAGAATTGAACAGATACAGCTACTTTTATTGCTATTATTTACCCATAAACCTCAAATCGGCAGTCTCTCCCTTCCTCCAGGTGGCAGCAAATCAGGTGTTTCGGTTCATGTATACGCCGGCCCATATCTATCCACCTACACCCCTTTCCCCTCGCCTCGGTCACGCCCCGCAGCGAAGGCGGCTTGTTTCTTTGATCTAGCACCGCGCCGCACTGTCCGGCCTGAGGTCCTTATGTTACGTCCTTCGTTACACCGCAAATCTATCCATCCCTGGTTCGTAGTCCGTCCCTACTTCCGACCTTTGATACGAGTCTATCTCTTTGTTCACATACCGCTATTCCGTCCTTAACTGTGGACCAACGTCAGTCCCTCAGTCCACTGGTAATCTCACCTTTTATGCTCGTACTTCCCTCCATCTTTGGTCAGGTTAGGTGAGGTATTCAAACCCCCAAATGGATGTTGAAAGGTCGAATTGGCAAAAGATGAGCCTCATCCCCCAGAACGTTGAAGAACCTGACAACCCAACTTTCGTGGCTTTGTCCATCTGTCTTCCTCTCCGTCCATCCGTCCATACTCTGTCCCTTCCTCCATAGCCCGTCCATGCTTTTCGTTTTAACCCCATGCTGCTTGCTCCCTCTTAAGGGTCTCATATTCAATAACGACGGCTGATCAATACGACAAGAACAATATTCAGCGCGCGATGGTAGCAATAAAAGACCGGGACCTGTGGATGTTCTAAGCTAGAGGTGAGGAGAGCTGGGGGAGGTAAGGATCTAGTGGTATATGGGAACTAAGAGCTGGGGATGTGGAGAGCTAGAGATGTGGAGAGCTAGGAGTTTGGAGAGCTTGGTCTTTCTACGGATTTATTGAGCTTAGGTCTCTGGGACTGGTGGAGTATGGGCTGGCGGAGTGTTGAGCTAGGGATATGGGGACATGCAAATATGAAGTGATGGGGGCATGAGCCAAGGATGCTGGAAGCTAGAGATATGGGGAACTGGGGATATGATGAACTAGGGATACGGAGTGCTAGGCGTATGTGGAGCTAGGGGTATACGGAAGCTAGGCAGATGGGAAGCTAGGGATTTAAGGAGCTAGTGATATTGGGAGCTAGGGATATGGGGAACCAGGGATATGGGAGCTAGATTATGCTGAGCTAGGGGTATGGGGAGCTAGGGATATCGGTAGCTAGGGATATGGAACGCTATTGACATGTCGAACTGTGAGCATGGAGAGATAGGGATATGGGGAGCTTTGGGTGTAGGGAGGTGGTAGTGTAAGAGCCTAGGGTGTGATCAAGTAACTAGGCTTATAAGTCATTAGGGTTTTTGGGAACTGGTATTTGCATGGAGCTTTATGTGTGTTAAGATCAAGGAAGCTGGCGCTTGGGATGGCATGGAGTTAGAGGATCTATGAGAGAGAGGAGCTAGACATCTATGAAGCTTTGGATTGAGAGTAGCTAAGTGTCGGACAAAGGATATGACAAGGAATCAGAAAGTATGGGGGATTCCTTCGAGACTACCATAAGTCTCACAAATTCCATCATGAAACGGCGTCTCCTTTACACCAAACTATATTGTTACGATGGTGAGGAGGGTCGAAATGTTGACCAAGAGGGGTTCCAACCCCAAAATGGATGTAGGGAAAAGAGGGTGGCGGTGAAGAAAGGGTTGCAACCCATATGGAACGTCATGGTTCAGAAGTTTGAAATGTGATGCAGGCAAGATTGGGGGAAGGTTTAGATTGATGTCATTGTTAGCCATGTCGCATTATACTACTTTATAAAACTAGTCAGTATTAGTTATCAAAAACGCATTACAAACTTTTGCATTTTTAAAATATTACTAGTAATGAGCGTTTTCATAGTTACTCAAAGTAACAGTTAATTCACGAGATTTGTATAACTTTTGAAACATCACTGGTCATTTTGGAAATGCGATGTAAAGAGCTGTGTTCAAATGTGTCAAGGTTCAATGAGACTTAGTCTGCTACATCCACCAATGGACTATTTTACCCTACGTGCGTAACGGTCCTTCTGACCAGAGTCATTCTGTGCAGCACCGGTACCCTGGTATGGGTTCAGTGCCCGTACGATGTATGCAAAGTTGTTACCTGAAGTACGACGGTATTCCACCAAATATTTATGCGTACTCGTCGTCTATGAAACACCTCCCTTTCATGAAACCGACTCAGCACTTCAGTAACCCCGAGTACAGTGCTATTAGCATACGCTGCATGTTTTTTGGCGAGGCACTTCTCGAAGGACAGTTGCAGCAGGAAATGGCGCCCTCTACACAGAATGAACAGTCGAGGCATGTTTCGTATACTATGCGTGATAAATGTGAACGAGCGTCTCGTAGAGTGCAATCTAGTACGCACTGCGTATTTTGAGTAGAAATGTAAACTTATTCGGTAATAATCACTGCGTATTATACACAAATCATCGTATTTTTTATCTACGTATATTTCGAGGAACTTTCCCCTCTGAGCTAGCGTCGAATATGAGGTTGATGGTGGTGTGTTAATAATGGCAAGGAGATATTTTCAATTCTCGTTGGCACATGATCTTCGTACATTGTACATGCTTGTTACAAAAGTCAGCTGATGTGCATCTTATTCTGCTATTCATGCTTAATTGCATGCAAGGGATGGTAGATTGAAGCATTTATTCCAAATTAAACTCGCTGGGCATCTGCATAAATAAACCAACAAATATACCTCTTCGTTTCTCATCTCTATTCACTGCAGTGTTGGTAATTTTGCTCGTTTATTTTTGTATATCATCTGTGTGAGCTAAGTGCCCCAAACAACGCTAGATCAAGGCATAAGACCAACGCTAGATCAGGGCATAAGGCCAACGCTAGATCAGGACATACGGCCAACGCTAGATCAGGACATAAGACCAACCCTAGATCAGGGCATAAGGCGAATGCTAGATCAGGGCATAAGACCAACGCTAGATCAGGGCATAAGGCCAACGCTAGATCAGGACATACGGCCAACGCTAGATCAGGGCATAAGGCTAACGCTAGATCAGACCATAAGGCTAACGCTAGATCAGGGTATTAGGCGCTCCGTTGTTAATAAAATGAGCATGAGCCAGGTGCCCTAAACAACGCTAGACCAGGGCATAAGGCCAACGCTAGATCAGGGCATAAGGCAAACGCTAGATCAGGGCATGAGGCCAACTCTAGATCAGGGCATAAGACCAATGCTAGATCAGGGCATAAGGCCAACGCTAGAGCAGGGCATAAGGCCAACGCTAGATCAGGGCATAAGGCTAACGCTAGATCAGGGCAAAAGGCCAACGCTAGATCAGGGCATAAGGCCAACGCTAGATCAATGCATAATACCAACGCTAGATCAGGGCATAAGGCCAACGCTAGATCAATGCATAATACCAACGCTAGATCAGGGCATAAGGCCAATGCCAGATCAGGGCATAAGGCGCTCCGTTGTCAATAAAATGAGCAGAGGAATTCTTAGGTATTATCGCGGGTTGATTCCATAACGATGAAACTTTATCTTGACTTCTGAGTAGACAACTCATTGAGTTATGATCGCAGTCAATCATTAATGATGGTGTTGACTTGTGATCACAGTCAATTATTAATGATATGTTGACTTGTTATCACAGTCAATCATTGATGATGGTGTTCACTTGTGATCACAGTCAATCATTAATGATGGTGTTGACTTGTGACCATAGTCAATCATTAATGATGGTGTTTAGTTATGATCACAGTCAATCATTATTGATGGTGTTGAAGTATGATCCCAGACAATCATTAATGATGGTGATTAGGTATGATCACAGACAATCATAAATGATGGGTTGAGGTATGATCACAGACAACCATAGATGATGGGTTGAGGTATGATCACAGACAATCATAACTGATTGTGTCTGTGTGGCCCGACGAGTCACTCGAATACAGCGTGTTTATATATCGACTCCACTGTACTTTTTCCCTACTTTCAATCTGTGTATCAAAACGTACATTATTATAAATATTTAATGTACACACGTAATGTATAAAGAGACCTCTAATCATATACACATTTAAAAATTTCAGCAAATTTAATTTCATAATTATTTATTATCTAAATTTTCATTTAACTGCAGGTGTAAGGCGCCATTTATTGATCTTTTATTGCATCATTAGCAGGATTCTCCTTGTTCCCTCTCTTGAGGCTCTCGTGAATTATCACCTCAATAAACAGCGTCTTCACCTTACGCGGAGGACGCGTACAGTTACAGAGAAAACTCTCCTCAGTACTCTGTAATTGAGACTGTTCGACGTTCACATAAAACTGTGTAAAAGTTTACTTGATTGTTTATTGCATCGTCGGTTTTTTATTAGGAGTCTCTAACAGTTTACTTTTATCCGCTATCATAAGAAGCTTGACCCAACGGATATAGCGTCTCCTAATAAGGCATGTACTAAAATTAAATATCACCTGGTGGAAGAAATTAAAGCATAATTGTCAATATGATGAACAAACAAGGCTTCAGTTCAGATCTAATCTCCTGAAACACGTACACATATACTATGTGTGGGCCTACAAAAAAACATTCAAGTTTCACAACAATACATTCATTTTTTATTTCTCCTCAACAGCGACACAAAAACCGAAGAGCAAAAAGATGGAGAAGGAGGTTGGCTCCAGACATTAAATTTTCACTATGGTCGAAAAAGAGTGCGGCACAATAGGACTGCTGCGTACGTTCGAACGAACATACCACAGTGGTCTGGTAATAGGTGTTGCTAAATAAAGCGGGATGACTAATATATCTCCTGGGGTGGTGCTGGTGGTAGAGGAGAGTAGCAACATAAAGCATCTTGGCCCGGCTGCCATGATTAGCACGCTACCTTGTAGGGGATCTTAGAAGAAGGGTCACACTTGTCCATGGGTGCGTGTAAAGTAGACCTGTTCTGTACTTCTCATTTCGGTGCTATTCTGAATTACTTATTCTGGTGTGTTGTTTTATTTGTTATCAAGAAGTAAGTTTTTCATTTGAAAGATAAGGGATTGACACACAGCGAAGGTGTATTGCAAAGCTATCCAATATTATTTTGTCGTTTGAAAGCAGTGTTTCGGAGAAGCCATCATGTTTTACGGCAATCCTGATGTAACTAATCAGGTTAAAACTGGCGTCATTCGTCAGGCTGAAACTGAACTCTCGTGAGGAAGCATCTGCTGTCTCAAAACATTGAATATTATAATCAAGACATTCACATTTGATAACCAAATTGATACTAAAGGGTGCACAATTATCTTCAGACCCTCACCCGGCCGACGATAACCAGGGCATGCATTGTAGCACTTATAAAGTGTATAAGTTCGTTCGAGATGACGTCACACACAAGGAACTTGTTACTCTGGGGGAAGAATTGCTTCATTGTCGTGTTAGTCAAAAATTGCACGAGAGAGCATGGAGCGCCTTCTGAGGAGATGATGCATCACACATGATCCTATACCGTCGTTGTGATGCACTAATGCCTTCGGTGTAATGCACTTATACCGTCGTTGTGATGCACCAATACCTTCGTTGTAATGCACTAATACCATCGTTGCGATGCACCAATACCTTCGTTGTAATGCACTTATACCGTCGTTGTGATGCACCAATACCTTCGTTGTAATGCACTTATATCATCGTTGTGATGCACCAATACCTTCGTTGTAATGCACTTATACCGTCGTTGTGATGCACCAATACCTTCGTTGTAATGCACTTATACCGTCGTTGTGATGCACCAATACCTTCGTTGTAATGTACTTATACCGTCGTTGTGATGCACCAATACCTTCGTTGTAATGCACTTATATCATCGTTGTGATGCACCAATACCTTCGTTGTAATGCACTTATACCGTCGTTGTGATGCAC
>SDVV010019217.1:0-13582 GCA_016164225.1 Gammarus roeselii | reverse complement strand
ATGAGCGCTGTCTTGGAGCGTCGACATGAGCGCTGCTATGGAGCGTCGACATGAGCGCTGTCTTGGAGTGTTGACATGAGCGCTGTCTTGGAGCGATAACAAGAGCGATTTCGTGGAGAGCCGACAAGAGCGCTTCCTTGGAGCGATGAAAGAGCGATGTCATTGAGCGCCGACAAGAGCGTTGTTTTGGAGCGATGACAAGAGCGATGTCATGGAGCGTTGATAGGAGCGCTGTCATGGAGCGCCGACAAAAGCGCTGTCATGGAGTGTTGACAAGCAAGAGCGCTGTCTTGGAGCGCCGACAAGAGCACTGTCATGGAGCGCTGACGAGAGCGCTGTCATGGAGCGCCGACATGAGCGCTGTCAGGGACGTAGTCACCTGACAACACTACAAAAAAAGAGCGCTGTCATGGACGTAGTCATCTGACAACACGACAAAAAAAACGCTGTCATGGACGTATTCACCTGACAACACGAACAACCGAACAACCTGATCAAAAAGAGCTCTGTCGTGGATATGTTCACCGGACAACATGATAAAAATGTGCCCTGTAATGGACAAAGAAATCAACTTGTAGACGTCAGAAGCCGTTCAATTCGTGGAAAGTTTAAAATATGGAAATAAATCTTGCAACATTCCGAAGTATCAAAAGTGTTTTCAAATAACAGCCAAGCCCTTAAAACCTTTTGTCGTTCATCGCAGTCCTCAAAGAGTCCTCATTCAGTTATTTTTCCGGAGGAGAATCTCACCAATGATCTCGTGTCGCCCTAGAACAGTATACAAGTTCCGTCTATTGCCTCATCACCTGCATGCTCTTCTTGTTCTGCCGTCTACTGACACTGACACAAATAATCATATACAGTCAATCATAAATATTCACTGTGGGGTCACTAGTAACCACTTTGATTCAGTTACCGACTATCATCATCACCACTTGCTCATATAATTACAAATAATGACTTGCAGTCACCAGCCCCACTTTCAATATTCGTCTATGTAATTATCATTAATCACCAAGGGACGCGACCCGGTCCAATACTCGAACTGTAATCACCAATATTCAACAGGTTGTGCGACCCTTTCCATTAATCGACCAACATTGATCAGTAATCACCAGGAGGCACGGCCACCTCCACTACTCGACCAATATTCACCAGCGCACGACGTAACCGCTACTGCCGTAACAGTTACTGGTCAAATGTGCTACTGTATGCAAGAGATCACTACTGATGCGTCTCAACTTGTTTGGCGTACCTTGAATTAAACGCCATATTCGTCCCTGTGAAGGTCACATCGACGGGCGTGAAGGGAGAATTCCCTAATGGAATGACTATGTCATATCCCGGACGAGTTTTATTTTTGAAAACAAACAACCTGGCCTAACATAACCAAACCTACCTTGAAATGGGCAAATTCAGCCGAACCCAACCTAACCTAACTCAACTTGTCGTGTACACAAGCTCACAATATTGTTAATAGGGCGTAATTCCAGAGAACCATGGCGATATATGGAAATACACCCAGTAAATTCTCCTGCCTGAAGCAACACTCGGAGACGGTATCTAAGTTAGGCGTTAATTAGATGGTCGTCAAGCTAATGTGGCTTACAACAAATGGATCGTCTATCGAACAGGGATGGAGTTGAAATGAGCGCAAAAGGTAACGAGCGTTAAAACTGTTGTATGTAAGCTAAGCGGCTGCAAATCGCAATGTAGGTAGTCTCGCAAGAGCGGGCGTCGTCGAGTTTAGCTATTGCCAGCGATGGCTTATGCAAAGTTGTGCACCATTCAAGTAGCCTTTCGTATTGTAGCTAAAATAGTTTTAGATATGAAGGGGTCTCTCCTATTACACTTATTATTATCATATTAGCATGTACAAAGTGTACGAGATATATTTTTGTCAAAAGTGGATTTAAACTTGAAGCCTAATAAAAGCTGTCAAAATCTGCTCAAATGAACGATGAAAGGGTTTTTAAGTGAACGTGGTACATATATAAGAACATGTCGCTATGTTATTTACATGTAATTATATATTTCATTATGCTAACCGGTTCAATTTCTACTCAGTTCGTGTCATGACTCCAGGCGAAACGAGTAGTTTAAACCTGTTCGTAATTACCGTAGATTATGTTCACGAATTTTGTTGTGTTGATGCCATTTTATTTGGGATTAAACTGTTATGGATGTTTTCCGATCTAAAATTACGCTAATTGCTTGAATGTATTCACGGGACGATTAATTTGAGTCAGGGGAAAGCTACTGCCATTGAAACAGAAATAAAACAGAAACAATAACCTCAGGGGAATAATTACCGGGGCTATTTCAAAGGAAATAAGTTAATATTTGGTTGTTGAGAGTGCTCCGCCGTTCTGAGAGTTCAAAGCAAGAATGAATTACTTTTCCAAATCCCAACATCAAAGAGTAACGCTGTTATCAGCTTTCAATTAACAGTGTTATTTACATTGGCCGTTAAGCTTTTCGCAGGCATTCCGTGCTGTTATGTGACAGTTATTGTTATTGTTGCAGCAGCTAATGACGTTCGTGGCGCTCACATGAAAATGAACGTATTTGTATCGTTCTTTATATTGGCCGTCGTGTAATTGTTGACTAAGCATGAAATATTCCTAATATATTTATTGGGGGGTATACTCGAAAAAATCTCTAGTTGAACACGTCTTTAAAAAATCGTGCTAAAATCGAAGACATTTATCTTCTAATAAAATGTAGTAACCACACTGAAAGTTACCTAATTCCAAGCCATAGTAAAATAATAATAATAAACAATGAAACTCTTCTTTCCTTTTGTCGTTTAGAGCAAGGTTCCAAAGAATAACCATTCCAATCGACATTCAAAGCTGAATAAAAGTTCATTCCATTCAGTTAGTGACGCCCTAGAACGTTCCTTCGTGTTGTCAATTGACCAAATATCTGCCTGGGCATCAGCCATTCAGGCCTAATTGGAACGGCCGCTTTAGTCTGGGGGTGAAAGCCCTTAGGGGATCACTCCTTTCAATATTCGCGCAAATGATCACCAGTAATCATCCGGAGGTAGAGTTCCCCCTTACATACTTATCCCTATAGTCCCCACTAATCACCAGGAGCGAAGCCTTCCTCCAATGCTTGACCCAAAAATTCCCAGAAATAATTGTCCCAAAATACCCACCCGCATGTGAAAGCGAGACCGCTCTCTTCAATCCTTGTCCCCTGTATCGCTACATATTTACCAGGGACCGCCTGCCTTCACTGCTTGCCCCTGTAATCAGCAGTAATCACCAGGAGAACACACCCTCCAACTTGGCCCTCATAGTCCCCGAAAATTGCTAGGCACTCCAATATTGTCGAATGTCCAAACAATAGACATCAGCGCTGACCGTAAAAATAGCGAATAGCCTTCGTATTGACGTCACGTTGACGTGCCATAATGATCAGTTGGCGTGCCGTAACGATCAGTTGACGTGACGTAACGATCAGTTGGCGTGACGTAACGATCAGTTAGCGTGCCGTAAAGATCAGTTGACGTGACGTAACGATCAGTTGGCGTGACGTAACAATCAGTTGGTGTGACGTAACAATCAGTTGGCGTGCCGTAACGATCAGTTAGCGTGCTGTAAAGATCAGTTGGCGTGACGTAACGATCAGTTGCCGTGCGGTAACGATCAGTTGGCGTGACGTAACAATCAGTTGGTGTGACGTAACAATCAGTTGGCGTGCCGTAACGATCAGTTAGCGTGCCGTAAAGATCAGTTGGCGTGACGTAACGGTTAGTTGGTGAGGGGTCATGTGTCGGAGTTTCCCTAATGCAACAGAGTGGAAGTTGCCGTCTTCTGTATGGGTGCCGGAGGAGCGCCAATAAGAGAAATTCGTTAGGGTCAGAGTCCTTTTAGCTCCAACGGTAGTTTAGCACTTTTTAACACAAAGTTTTATGGAATGAAACTATTCACAAAGTCCACCTCGACTGGTATGAGACCAATGGGCGGAAAAAAAAGAGACAAGGTCTCGCGTGAACAGAGAATGATTGGGTCCAGGTCGAGGGTAGGGCGCCTGGTCCCGCATTAGCAGTGGTGACTGGGTGCCGGCGAACAGAGGGTGTTTGGGTCTCGTGCAAACACGGCATGATTGTGTACTGGGCGATCTGCGGGTGACTGGGTCCTGAGGTAACGAGGGTGACTGGGTCCCGGCTAAGCAAACGGTGACTGGGTCCCGGTTGAACAAATCAAGGATGGATACCAGGCAAGCAGAGGGTGCCTGGGTATGGGCCAAAAATGGGTGACTAGATCCTTAGTGAACAGAGGGTAATCGGGTTCCGAATCGAACAGAGGGTGAATGGGTCCCGGGTGAACAGAAGGCGACGCGTGCTGAGCGAAACAGAGGGGGGCTAGGCCCCGGATGAATATAGAGGGTAATTGGTAGCAGAACAGCGACAACTAGGTCCCATGCGGTTAGAGGGTGACTGGGTCTCGGGTAAACATAGGTGACTGAGTGTCGGGCGAACAGGGGCTGACTGGAACCCATTTGGGTAAGCTGAGGAAAATCGGGTCACGGGTGAACAGAGTGGGGCTCGGATTCCGCGTGAACAGTGAGTAATCGGAAGCCGGGCTAACAGGTTGACTGAATCTGTAGCGAACAGAGAGTGATTAATTCATGGGCGAACAGAGGGTGATTGGGTAATGAATGAACAAAGGGTGACTGGACCCAGTGCAAACAGAAGATGACTAGGGGTCCCTCACGAACAGCGAGCAATCAGGTCTCGAGCAAACAGAGGATGACTGGGTCCAGGGTGAAAGAGGATAATCTGATACCGGGCGGACAGATGGTGATTGGATCCTGGGCGTACAGAGGGTAACTCAGTATCGGGTGAGCAGAGGGCGATTGGATCCCGGGCGGGTAAATAGAAGGTGACTGGGATACCAGTTAAGCATATGGTGACTGGTTCCGGACGGATAAAGAATTACTTGATCCCGGGTGAACAGAGGGTGACTGGGTCCCCGGCGAACAGAAGGTTATAAGGTTCCGCGCGAACAAAGGAAGTTTGTGTAAGGTTCCGAGCAAACAGAGAGTAACATGGTCCCTGGGGAACAGAGGGTAATTGGGTCTTGAATGAACGTAGTGGGATTAGGTCCATTGCAAACAGAGGGTAATCGGGTCCCGAGCGAACAGTTTTATTAGGTCCATGGCAAACAGTAGGTAATCGGGACCCGAGTGATTAGAAGGTAAGTCCCTGGCAAACCGAGGGTGACTGGGTCCCGAGCGACCAGAGTATGACTGGGTCTTGGGCGAATAGATGTTGACTGGGTCACAGGCCAACAGAGGGTGATTGAGCCCGTACAAAAAGAGAGTGATTGAGTACGGGATGAACAGAGGGTGTCTGGGTATCTGATGAACAGGGGCTGACTAGGTCCCGGGTGGAAGTAATGGGTAACTGGGTTCCGGATGAGCTGAGGGTTATTGGGTTCCGGGTGAACAGAGGGTGACTGGATCCCGGGCGAACAGAGGGTGACTGGATCCCGAGTGAACAGAGGGTGACTGGATCCCGGGTGAGCGTACAATGGGTGATTGGATCTCGAATGAAGAGAGGGTGAATGGGTTTTAGGCGAACAGAGGCTGATTGGGTCCTGGACGAACAGTGGTGATCGGGTCAGTGGTGAACAGAAGGTTGCTGGGTCCTGGACGAACAACGGGTAATCAAGTCTCGGGCAAACTGACAGTGATGTGATTCCGGGCAAGCAGAGAGTGATTACGTCCCGGGTGAGCACAAGGCGACTGGGTCACGGCCGAACAGAGAATGAATGGATCCCGTTCGATCACAGATCGACTGGGACCCGGTAAGATAGAGGTTGATTGTGTCAAGGCGAACATATTTTTGACTGGATCCATAGTGAACAGAGAGCAACTGGGCCATGGCCGAACAGAGGGAACCTGGGTCACGGTCGAACACAGTCCGACTGGGTCCTGGGTAGATAGAGTGTGACTGTGTCAAGGCGAACCGATTCGTGACTGGGTCACCGGCGAACATAGGGCGACTGAGTCACGAGTGAATAGAGGGGTCACGGGATACAAAGAGTAACTTCATCACGGGCTATCATAGGGTGATTAGGTCCTTGGCAGCCAGAAGGTTAATGGGTTACAGGTGCTAATAGAGGGTGAAAAATCCGTGGTGAACATAGGGCGTCTTGGGACCTGACGAACATAGGGTGACTGGGCTCCCGGAGAATGGAAGGTGATTGGGTTCCGTGCGAACTGACGGTTATTGGGTCTCGGTTGAGGACTGGGTGACTGGTTCTCGGTCGCCTACTGACTTAAAAAGATAAAGGAGTGGACATAAACTTCCCAATCCGAACTCATACAATTTCACTAGATTTTCCTTATGCGATGTTACTTCGTGGGTAGGCAGGGAAAGTTTCAACAATTTTATACCTCAACGATGAATGGCTGTGTTTTGTTACAATTATTGGGCTCCTCACTTAGTGTTTCTCCAGCATTTTATTAATTTCCTTTATTCATGACCCGTATTTGTATTCCGACACGAACTCCAATTGACAAAATTTAAATTTGGTTTAATGACATGGAAAAATAAATTGATATGTGAAATAAATTACGCTTCTGTTCATGTGAAGTTTATTTTCTTGTGAAATACATTTATATTTTAATTTCTTCCATTTGATTACTGATGGAAATCATTTTCCGCATAAACAATTCCATTAGATGGCGTCTCTAATTTCAATTTGAAAAGAATCCATGAATTATCCGATATGACTCAATGAATGTTCAAATGAAAATCTAATTTTCCAAAAAAATACGTGCATTAACAATCTTCTTCAACTGCCGTTTCTATCAGCATCTTGCTTTCAAAGGAAAATAAATGTACCTTGCTGATTCAGTCTTTGACTAATAAAAGGATATAACTGCTGCATCCTCCGGCGAGCGTCCAATCTCGGCGCCTCCTATGCTATTACTGTTCATAGCTTTGGACATTCGGAGATGAAAGGACCTGCCCTACACGTTTTGATGGAGCAAATGGCTCTAGGTCACGGTGAAGGGTTCCATAAGGTGCCCTTTGAGCTCACCCACGAGTTAACGGGGAGTAAACAATGCACATACAGATACCTACGCAAGGACAGACACTGCTCTCATGCACTCCCACACATGCCAAAACTTGACTCGTTAGCGCTATAGTAGGGTCATGCCAAAATTCCACAACACTCAGCTCGGGGCAGGATTGAGATCCCAGATCAGTATCAGCAGCAGGGCTTGACAGCTTTCTTGTGTTTAACTCCGCTGCGTCATAATTGCTAGGGCTTTCACACACCTACGTTCATCCGTTTCTCAACTAGACGCCAATCGAAGGGGGGAGGGATGCGTTTGAGGGTGTCGTCAAAATTCATCCATTCGCAATCATTATTTGTTCATCCAGTCCATTACAAACACTCTCGCTGTGGATAGCCGGCTTCAGGCCATCCATCTACCCAAATTTTGGTCTCCCACTACGTCTCCTATGTCCATCCCTTTTTCACCCCTTTTCACCCATCTCCTATCAACCATTTACACCATGTGTCCGAACCATCTCGGAACCCGTGAATGTACTCTGTTCTCCAACTCCCTTAGCCTCTTCGTTCGAACTCGAACACCGTCATTAGAGATCCGATCCCTCAGCGTCACTCGGGACTGGACATGCCTTTCAATCATTTCATTTCGAAAAGGTTTTATTTGCCTTTCTTTTCTGCTCTCGCCCCCCACATCTCTGCCCTTTTCAGCACAGTCGGGACACTAATCACCGCGTGCAATTCTCTCTTCGAATCCCTACCTGCTGTCCTCCAATTTGTTACACTTCTCAGTGATCCCAATACTCTACACCCTTCCTCCACTCTAGCTTTCACATCAGTATCCACAAGTCCAAAATTCTCCCAATGAGAGCCCAGTTAGTTAAAACAAAGAACTTCCTCCAATAGCTCTTCATTTAGGCGGACACTGATTCGGCTCCCATCGTCATTTCTCGATTGGAATGACGATGCTTCCTCCTCAGTTCTGCCACCAGTGCTGTATCATCCGCACAGCAGCAACTGACACAACTACTAACGCTGCCCATTTTTTCCTTACAACTCTAAACTTCGTTATAATACACTGCATTCCCCTTTATGATTACTTCATCCAGCCAGGGATACAACACCACCTTGTCTCAGTCCCACTTTCAACGGAAACCAAACACTCACCTCGTTTCTTACTCGTACATAAACTCGGCAGCCATCATAGAAACTCTAAACCGCTCTTCACAAACGCCTCTCAGTTCACCCATGCGTAGACGTTTTCTAGGGAGCCCAGCGTTCACGCTAAAATTATTTCCGCACACGCGCACTATCGCCACTTCACCTCACTGTCATGGCCGGACACTGTCATAACCGCTAAAAAAATATTTCATCACACGTGCTTTCGACCTAAACGATGTTTCAGCCGACACGCATTTTCCGCCGCTTCAAAATCTGCCACTGTCATATCTGCCACAGTCTTTACACCTAAACAGGCGTACCAACCTACTGATTATCACTTTAATGAAACTTCAATAAAAAACGCTAAAAAACGGCATTACGTACACTAGAAAAATACGTATGTTTGCCCCGCGGGTTAGAAATACGTACCCCTGCCCCGTGGGTTAGAAACACGTACCCTTGGTTAGGTAAGATTGAGTGAGAAAAGTTTCAATAAAGTGATAACCAGTAAAATGGTACGCCTCGTGGCTGATTCTGACGTGGGCTGAAACAAAATTTAGGCAGAATGTCACTGGCAGATATGACAGTGGCTGGTGTGACTGAATAACGCTATGAATGTTCGCTGTTAAAAAACGGTACCGTAGGTAGGAAGTCGGAAAAACTTGTGGCTGATGAAGCAGGTGGCAGAGATGAAAGGGGCTGATCTGACGTTAGCTATAAAGGAATTTAGCGCCAGGGATAGCGACCCGTTTTCTAGACCCATGCAAAAATCTGATTTGCGCACCATTTACCATTCCTGAAGCCTACTATTCTTCGCCAATTGCACCATCCCTAATGTCTCTAACCTTTCCATGAGAATAATTTCGTGCAATTCATCCACCAAACACAACAAACGGATTCCTCTTGATTTGCTGCATTAATTGTTATGTCCCTAACGCCTGGCCGAGTGGTTAGCGTATCCGACTGCAGTGCAAGCCACTGGTGCTGCACGGTCACCAGCTCGAGCTTCATCGTGAACACGGCGGTCTTGTGGCGGGGAGATTGGGCGCCTTCCCCCTCTATGTCAGCCTAACTTAAACACCCTTCTAACCAGGAGGAAACCTCTGTATGTCTATGTCTATGTCTATACAACTCTTATTCAACGGACTAACAGCACTGACCCCTCAATTGGCACCACGCCCGAAACAAAACAGATTTAGTAGCCTCAATAAACATTCGACTACTGTTACTCCTCCCCTCTTTTAGCACTCAGTCACAACGCTGTCGAAACCCGGTATTTTTGCTATTTGCATCACCTCGACCACCTCCTGCACCTCTTCTTCAAGAATGCCCGCAATAATTCTAGTTCCCAACCACGCATCCTTGCATCACCCCACACTGCAACAATGTCTGTTTCTCTGACATCCTCAACATTCATCAAGTCCTAAAGATATTCAACTTATCTCTTCCGCGCATCATTACTCTTCAAGCCGCACACTGGGAGGCCAACGTGAGTCGGGCGGGCTCACTACCCGAGGTGACGGCCCTTATGGACCCGCCGCCAGCGATCGTCCCTCAACCCACCCTGTTTCATATCATCGCTGGTCTGGATAGCGGTGTGCGTCGTCCTTGCAGTGCTGACGTGGACGCGGCCTCTGCGCTGCTTTTGCATCTGGCATACAGACATAAGCGAGGCAAAAGAGGTACCACATGTACACTAAAAAAATTTCAACCACCAACATTCCTCTCCAACATGACATCGAGTTCAGTTTTGATTCTAGCACCAAATCTTGTCCTGCATGAGGTTATTCCTACGTACATCATGTTGGTGCAATGCAATATGGCTGAGGGTCATAAACGCATTGCTAGAAATAATACCGTGGCGTCAACAATAATAAACTTATACCACACAGATGGACTTGTGTAAGCTGCCACACGCCTATAAAGTCAATACAAATATTAGCAATTAATATTTCCACCTTACCTTTAAGCCTGTCAGCCCGCCCCCACAATGTCCCAACATACAAGTGTCGGTGTGTGTCGGAGGCTTCGGGCGAGGCGCTGGCTGCGGTTTCCACCTCGCAGGTGAAAACCAGGGCTAAGAAAAAAACACAATAACCCCTTTCCGACCACAATCACTGTCTCCTCCTTCATCGATTCCCCTTTCCTCACCCTTTTCACCTTTTTCCAGAACATCTTGTTCATTTCAAATTCTCGCACAATCGCCTTCCCCACCCAGCATCCGCGTTGCTCACTCCTCTTCTCTCCGCACGCTTCGCCTATTTTCTCTTCTCTCTACAGTCTCATTAGCCATTACCGTCCTCGCCAGCAGCCATTCCTCAAAAGCTCTCCTCGACCATGCCACCGCCGTTCTAACGTGATATTTCCAGTACTCGGAGCCCTTTCTCTTACACGCGCTCTCACGGCGCACACCAAACACATTTCTCGCGCATCCCAACACCGCATCTCTGAACGTCTCCCATCCTTCTTCATCATAGCTCGGGTCTTGCCTCGCACACTGTCTCGTCCCTCCTCCAACGTCAGCTGGAACTCCTCAGCTCTGCTTGACACATCCAGTTCATTCACCTTCACTACATTTCTTCGTCCTCCCGTTCTTTTGTTCCTTATTCACCCTTGCTCTACTCTCAATCTTCCTTCCACCAGGTGATGATCCGATATTCCTCCGTCTCATCTCTTAACAGCAGTGCATCCAACAGTCAATCCACCCCTCTCCTCTTTGATATAAACATAAAATACACCAGTGCTTCGTCCTCCACTGCACGAGGGGTCATCTTTAGCCATGTTTACTTGTGGATATCTCGCTTTTTGATCAAGGGTTTCCACCAACAGCACCCACTCTATGCACATACCTATCCGATTCTCTCCGCTGTTATTTCTACCTGAACGCCGTACCTCCTGATAGCATTTTCTATCACTTCTTCTTCAACTCCTGCTTGCAGGTTCCCAGTTCCATCACGTTGTATTGACATCTAAAACTATCAATACACTTGCTCAGAACAATTTAAAATTTCTCTCTCTCCTCCTCACTCCTCTCGCTATCTGGTACGTGAGCACTCACAATATAAAACAGTCTTGCTCTCTCTCCTCCTCACTCCTCTCGCTACCTGTTATGGAGAACTCAATATATAAAACAGTTTTGCTCTCTCTCCTCCTCACTCCTCTCGCTACCTGGTACGTGAGCACTAACAATATAAAGCAGTCTTGATCATTCATTTCAGGTTTTAAATACGTTAAGAAATTGTTTTTATTTTCATCATCGTCCCTAAACCAGTAGATGAAACTTAATAATAATCTTGAACTGAATTGAAGTGTCAAGTCCAGTCTATTAAAAAAGGCGCTCAAAAAACTCCGTTATGCTTACATTGCGCTAAACAAACAAAATATATAATAAATAAACATTTTATACGATCTGAAGATCCTCTTTGCACACCTTTGAACTGTGGGACTTTTAATGGCAGACGACGATAAATCTCAACTGGGAAAAATGTAATTGTAGCTGTCTAAATCAGCCGGAGGGATCTGTATAGAGTATGTATGCTCTACTAGTCAACTACTAGGGACTCCTTTATGGTATAAGGACCATTTCCAATACGATACATGTCATGGCTTCAGACGGGATACATGGCATGCCTTCAGACGGGATACATGTCATGGCTTCAGACGGGATACATGTCATGCCTTCAGACGGGATACATGTCATGGCTTCAGACGGGATACATGTCATGGCTTCAGACGGGATACATGTCATGCCTTCAGACGGGATACATGTCATGCCTTCAGACGGGATACATGTCATGGCTTCAGACGGGATACATGTCATGGCTTCAGACGGGATACATGTCATGGCTTCAAACGGGATACATGTCATGCCTTCAGACGGGATACATGTCATGGCTTCAGACGGGATACATGTCATGGCTTCAGACGGGATACATGTCATGGCTTCAGACGGGATACATGTCATGGCTTCAGACGGGAAATACATTTTAATTATGGTTGTAATCGCCATAGATTTCTTTTTCAAAATTTTGATTGCGCTTAAGATTCACCTTTTAGCTCTAGTCATTTATAATATTTGACTCGTTAATTGACTACGTATGTTTTGTGCAGGGGGTAAATATTTTCAATTGCATCAACTATACAGGAACAATTGCAGCCTAACTATGCAGGAGTGATTAAAAACTCAACCTCTCTTTGTAAAAATTAAACTTAGACTTTATTTCATTTCCCAGATCCCAACATCAAAGCGGTCAAGTTGGTGCATAAATATAGTTTCAAAGACAACATTATAGGAGTAATAATTAGTGTTAATTATGAAAGTGGAAAAGACCAAGTTGACTCTGTCATAACACGCAAGTTTCACATGAATAACCATTCCAGTCGTTTATCTAGAAAAAGGAGAAGTTCCTTCCAATCTTCTGGCTACCCCTATAATCGCTCCCTTGCCTCGTCAATGGCCTGAGTTCATCAGGCAATACTCACCCCAGTAGTCACCAGAGGCGTCCCTCAAAATAGTTCAGTTATGTTTGTTTAAGAAGAAACAGGAGATAATTATCTCCATGCAGGGTTAATTGTCTCCATGCAGGGCTCATTATCTCCATGCAGGGTTCATTATCTCCATGCAGGGTTCATTATCTCTATGCAGGGTTCATTATCTTAATGCAGGGTTCATTATCTCCATGCAGAGTTCATTATCTCCGTGCAGGGTTATTGTCTCGATGCAGGGTTCATTATCTCCATGCAGGGTTCATTATCGCCATGCAGGGTTCATTATCTCCAAGCAGGGTTCATTATTTCCATGCAAGGTTCATTATCTCCACGCAGGGTTCATTATCTCCATGCAGGGTTCATTATCTCCATGCAGAATTCATCATCTCCATGCAGGGTTCATCATCTCCATGCAGGGTTCATTATCTCCATGCAGGGTTCATTATCTCCATGCAGGGTTCATTATCTCCAAGCAGGGTTCATTATTTCCATGCAAGGTTCATTATCTCCACGCAGGGTTCATCATCTCCATGCAGGGTTCATCATCTCCATGCAGGGTTCATTATCTCCATGCAGGGTTTATCTTATGAGAGTTGAAGGTGGGGTCAGTAAATGCCGACACATCTTCAGGCTGGCCCCAGCACGACGCACAGCGCCACAAGCTCACTCCACATTGGTCAACATTGTGCACTCCACATTGGTCAACAGGGTTCACTCCAAATTGGTCAACAGGGTGCACTCCACATTGGTCAACAGGGTGCACTCCACATTGGTCAACAGGGTGCACTCCACATTGGTCAACAGGGCGCACTCCACATTGGTCCACAGAATGCACTCCACATTGGTCAACAGGGTGCGCTCCACATTGGTCAACAGGGTGCACTCCACATTGG
>SDVV010019216.1:0-13583 GCA_016164225.1 Gammarus roeselii | reverse complement strand
TATATATATAGAGAGAGAGAGAGAGAGAGAGAGAGAGAGAGAAAAAAAATGGGGGTTGTTGACATTTGTTTTATTATTTAAACATAGTTTCCGGAAACCATCTTGATCTGGAAAAGTGTGTAGCGGGCTACCAATCACAAAATAGAAAACATTTTTCTGCACCTCAGCACCTTTACTCACTAAGAGCGACCTCATGTATCAGCATCGCTTTACTCGCATGCTTGTTTCGTACCGAAGGTAAGATGAAGAAAGCCTAAACAATAGTGCTTCCGCCTATTGCGGTTGCCTCTTGCATTATGACGTCAGCGGAAGTTGTAGGCCCCTCCCATAACTATGTCAGTGCAGAGGCACCTTCTGCCTATTGCGGTTGCCTCTTGCATTATGACGTCAGCGGAAGTTGTAGGCCCCTCCCATAACTATGTCAGTGCAGAGGCGCCTTCTGCCTATTGCGGTTGCCTCTTGCATTATGACGTCAGCGGAAGTTGTAGGCCCCTCCCATAACTATGTCAGTGCAGAGGCACCTTCTGCCTATTGCGGTTGCCTCTTGCATTATGACGTCAGCGGAAGTTGTAGGCCCCTCCCATAACTATGTCAGTGCAGAGGCGCCTTCTGCCTATTGCGGTTGCCTCTTGCATTATGACGTCAGCGGAAGTTGTAGGCCCCTCCCATAACTATGTCAGTGCAGAGGCACCTTCTGCCTATTGCGGTTGCCTCTTGCATTATGACGTCAGCGGAAGTTGTAGGTCCCTCCCATAACTATGTCAGTGCAGAGGCGCCTTCTTCTGCACGCTATCGCGCTTAGGTCAGTAGTTGATGTTGCATTGGTGTACCATAAAGTTGACTTTGGATAGGCTTTGTGTTGAGGCTCATTTACGATGAACGGCGCTGTTACATGCTACCTGAATACTAACCGACGAAGAGCAGTTAAATCGCGCGTTGCGGTTCTGAAAAAGACTATCCTAGCTCTGAAAAAGATTATCACGCATTTCTCTCGAAATAATATGTAAGGGGCTGGGACAACAGTTCAACGCGCAAGGTCTACATCTCAGGTGATAAGAATACGTTGACTAGTTCTCTATTTTTTGATAGGCTGTGTCAAATTGTCCATAGAAAGACCCGCTAACAGCCATCGTTTGAGGAATACAATTATTGTTTTTCCACACTGCAGTCTAAAAGATACAGGGATTTGGCCACGATTTCAGAACATTTTTAGACCCGAAGGCTGCAGCATATACATATGATGTCGTAGGGCAATTCACGCATGCGTCTCAGTGTGCTGACACGCAGGCATGAATCAACATGTGGCTTGTGTTGCTGTCGAGCAAACATTTAGCTGCCTCATCAATAAT
Source organism: Gammarus roeselii (assembly GCA_016164225.1). Classification (NCBI taxonomy): domain Eukaryota; kingdom Metazoa; phylum Arthropoda; class Malacostraca; order Amphipoda; family Gammaridae; genus Gammarus; species Gammarus roeselii. The sequence goes on along the minus strand of SDVV010019216.1, from coordinate 12,234 downwards.
ATTTAGTTTTTTTTTCCAAAATTGGAACGGATAGTAAAATTTAAAAACAAACCATAATCGCCGTCATTAATTTTGGTTTTTCATGAGCATCAATGATGCATGTTATGGGAATCAAATAATAATTGAAATACTGATAGATTCTCATTTGGGATCTGAGCACGAAATGTTTGGAAAATTCTGCCGGCCGTATACTGATCACTTTATACCTCGAGCAGATTGCCTGTCACGTTAGAAAATCTCGAGGAATTTGTCCGATCTCACGAAGACCCAATCCAATATCTTCGTCTCTGTCCATTGTCTGAGGTCGAGTTGACGTATGGAAGGAAGGACTGGGCGCAGGAACGACGCTGTGTGTTGCAGGCGCGGGGAGAGGGGGTTCGTACCAATAAAACTTTGTCCATCGACAATAAGGAACGTGAATGGGTCCCGACCTCTACATTCTTTCTGTAGCTCAGATCTGAAGGGGACGCGTCCCTCTTCAGGGACGCTCATGACTAGGTGACAGAAAAATTAATGATTGGTGGAAACTCAGTTAGAGGAAATTTCACTCTATATTGTGAATCAGTATTTCTTCAGACCCTATGAGGTAAACGTATGAAGGATACCGCCTCGAATGACATAATATGGATTTTGTTACTCATATCGTAGTAACTATTATTTCATAAAGACTTTCCTGGAGAAAATGTAAAAGTAGTAAGCCCTTTATGAAGATTACATCTGAAATATTGGTCCAAATCGAGGATTCATCAAAATGAAAGTTTTTATTTAGTGCATTAATAATTGGCAACATCGATGCGCTCTGCCTGTTCTCCTGACAGTCCACGTCCGCAGTGCTCCTGAATACCAGTCTCCACCAGTGTCTGATCCTAGACTCATATTCTACCAAATATTGTCCTAAGTTTTCAAATTCCTTTCAATGGAAGGACGCCATGTCGAAAATGATGTCCACAGGAAATTCACGAGCGCGCACAAACGAACTTCTGATGATATGTTTTAATCAACAAAATTGAATGTTATATCATGATTACAGAGAAGTACTGGGTAAATAAATTTTCAACGGCGAGTGTGAAGGGCCATCTAAAGAATGGATCCAATATTGAGGTTCTTGAAGAGCAAATTAATGCCATGAATCATGGCTACGATGAAGTAGTCGGTAAACTGTGGCTCCCACGGACTAGACCAAAGATCAATACCTGCACAATAGAGCGCATGTTCTTGAAAAGGCTTGATTTTCAATTTCTACGTCAATGATGGTCTGTTCGTCAGATGGCTGTGCCAGCTTCATTATCAAATTGACTTGCACTCTTTTGATTAAATCCAATCTTGACTGACACTCATTTTAATCATGCTGCATCGTTTTTATTTCATTTAAAAGTTATTTTGAGGCTTTGTACAACAGCATAAACTCCAATTGTAGATTAATAATTTTTATCAGCCGTAGGCCTAACTAATAGATCTCTATCTCCCCCACGATGTGCCCGTCTTGGTGTAGCTCATTTTATTTGAGAAGTTTGTGCTACCACCTGGTGTTGAATAGCGTATGTGATGCATAAACACAAGCTACGGCTTTTTACTATCAGTGTATTCGATATTATGTCACACAGCCTAAACTAACTGCTGAAGAGTGAAAAGAGTGGCTTTGATTATCGTGGGCAACAAAAAGAAACATGAGGAAGAGTTTGTACCATCGACTGTATGACGTCACCGTATGACCAGTTTTGGTCGGCAGAAAATAATTACTTCACTGTCGTGATACTCCGATAATTAACCTGGGTCAAGACAGGCGCCACTGTCCGTTGGGATATAAAACTCGCATTCTTTTAAGCGATGGTTCATGGCGATGCCACCTGTATGTGTCAGACACATACAGGTGTACATGCTGGAGACACATAACCGAGTCTGGGAGATGCACAGGACGCCGCCATTAGGGCATTATAAAAAAGATGCATCAGGGGTACATGAAGTTATTTGACGGGATCGTACTTCAAGAAGGGTGTTCGTTAATATTATTTTTCACTTATATAATTTGACAGTCATGAAAGAAATCCGTGAATAACACACCACTTTCTGAACAGTATTTAATTTATTCAGATGAGCGGCTTGCATTTTGTTTTGTCACACTTTGTAATTAAACACATATAATGTATAATAGTATTAATTTACAAATGAAACCCTGAAATATCTCAGTTTGTTAACATGACTCCTAACCGTCAAATTTTCAAAGTTACGCCAAGTCTTATACGTTATTTTTAACTAATTTGTCGATTCAATGCATTTGTTGGCATAACAAACCAATGTCAAGGTAATGTTTGGTGAGGTGTTTTGACAATGCGCCTTAGCTATCCAGACCGTACTGGGAAAAATGTGTTAATGGGATCAATAAATATTATGTGTGGTCTCAAGAAATAAAATTTGATTCGATTCAATGATTGCGTGTCAATCGACACGAGTATCTTTATTGAACGATTCGTAATATCGTTTGTTTCCTAACACGTTTAAATCAGCTATTGGACCCCCTTATAGGTTGGATTTGTACATTCGCCTTTATACAATTGACCATGCAGCCACACCTGGAGGGAGTCACCGCTGGACAGGACATGTGTCTTACACTGAGTAAATTACTGTCACAGTGGACAGCCCATGAACGAACTTCGGCCTCAATTAAAACAGATATAGGCTCAGTCGGTGTCCTGCAGCACGGCAGTCAGCTCAGACACAACCTGCATTCCGCTCAACACCTGCCGCAATGCGACATGAATTAAGTGTTACGCCATTGTGCTGCACCTGTATTAAATGTCCCAATATGAAGCTAATTACGGAGACTATAATTGCATGGTTAATCGAAACATCATTGATTGAGCAGTTGAAATTTGATCCATTTCGACTATTCCGACAGAAGGGAGTATTTTGGGAGGAAGGCGTCGGGAATGAAGCCCATAACTCATGACTGGGAGGCAGGCGTTATTAAGATGCCATGCAGTGATTTGCTTTAACTATTAGGTCCCGAACGTACATTTTGCTGCATAATAAGCGATGAACTAGCTAGTCTCTGGAACAGTCACGTGTTCATCATTATTCACCATTTAGCGGAAACTTAAATGAAAGGGAAGAAAACAAGCCCCAGACAAATCGCCAGTTGAAGATAAGTTTAGAGAGGCCTATCTCAACCGAAGCTCTGACGAGAGTCGATGCGAACTCGTCTGAAATGAAAGGGAGCAAAGCAGCCTATGAAGGGTAAGGGCTTGACTATGGGATAATCAAATGGCATCAGGAGCAAACTCATGATGCAAAATGACGAGACTAGAATTCCGATCAGGAATAAATCTTGGAGAAGCAGAGGCTTCAGTGGATGCTGCATACTAACACAGCTTGAGTGTCATGCAAGACACAATAGACAGAGTCTTCACAAGCCAGATCACGCAGAGAAGCACCAATTTAAAGAAATGCAGCTCGTGATACCACAGGATATGGGATCCGAAGTTGTGACTGCGGCAGAATACCGAAAAGTAAGGAATACACCAGCATAAGCCGTAAGAGATCATCAACTAAAAAATCTTCTAGCAAGTTTCCGGATATCAATCCCGCGAGACACAGACTCACATTATTTTATTATATGAGCTCACTCTAAATAATAGTTTCGCATCATTACCCTGAATAACCTGGTGAGGATGCTTGACCAATGAAAAATACACTGACAAAAATTAATCAAGGAGCACTATTTCGAGAAGGAGAGACTGTCTTTGTTTATAATATGATGCTGATTCAGGGTGATGATGCACTGTTGAAACATATTCAGGTATTGGTCTAAATTAAACTGCACAATCAACCACCACTTAGTTTCACTCAACTAATATAATATGGAAAAAGTTATTGTTTGCGACATCAGCGGATAAACTGGTGAGACAAACAGCAATCGGGAATCCAACTCGATGAAGTTATGAAAGGTCAAAATGAATTGAATAATGCCGGAATCGCGCTCAATTAGTATGTAAGGTAATGGCAGTAGATGGAATTTACTTTTTTGCATGGGAAGCAGCGTATACAAAGAGAAAAAAATAAAAAATAAAATCAGGTGTTCGATTAGCATAAGGGATGGAAACATATAATTTTCTTACCTTCATTCTAGAAGATTCTGGTCAGTTCACGATTTCAACTTGTGATAAGTCACTCTCATGCTTTTAGCCAGGTGGCTTTCTGTAATTGGAATAACAATATTATCACTTGGTGAGTTGCCAAAATATTTCCATTTCCATTAAAAAGAGACCCTATGTTAATTAAATACAGGATGACACAAAAATATCTGGTGGGAAGTTTTCGATCACAACTCCAAAATTAATTGAGGTAGAAAGGTGAACAAAAATCTCAACAATGGATATATATTGAGATTTTATTTGGCTCTTACCATGTGCTCGTTATAGCCACCCGGCAGCTACTGTAAATACAGCCATAACCATAGATGCACTTCTTTAATGTCATTGATGGTGTCAGGTTGTACTTCGAAGACCCTCTGTTTCCCCAGAGGGGAAAGATCACAGTACCTCGTTGGCCACGGGATGTCAGATCAGGGTGACAATATGTTGTTTCAGAAGCGGTTTCTCATCCAAGCGGTTGCAGGCAAAAATGTATGTGAAGTGGCAACATCTCATTGGAAGAAAACATCAGGATGAATGGCGACAGACAATACAATTATCTACCATGTCAATATACGCTTTGTTGTTCACGTTGAGTCGGGTTCTCGTACCAGCATCTGCGGAAAATGATGGCCCATACACTCTTTGTGAGCTTAAGCCGTGCCAAACTGTCTCGTTTGGTGAGTGCAAAGGATTCACAAACTCCTAATCCAGTTTCTGAGAGATCCAATTACAAAAGTTATGCTCATCAATAGAAGCATTTAAATAAATATGACTCTCATCGCTGATAACAGACAGCCGCATTCAATCGTCTTTCTTCGGACAATTTATTAATCGGCTGGCGAAAGAGTAGTATCCATTCATTGTCAGTGTTCGAGTGCTGATGCGATGTTTACAGTTTGTAAGATTTCAGTGTAGGATATCTTAGTCCCTATCTCAGCAGCAGGTTTCATTATACCTCGTGATCGGATTGTTTGGATAATGTCGTTCACAAGAACAATATTTGTTTATAATTTTGGGTGTTTTGAACGTCCTGAATCACCCACGTTTAGGTTAAGTATGCTGCCATTTGTTCTTCATTTACTGAATAACTGTGATGAAGGGCGAATGTTTATATCCGGGTTGTATTCCTTTACAAATGCTCTTTTCACTTTGATTGGGAAATAAGTTGAGTAGTACTGTTCAACATTGAATGAAAACACACTGCTCACAAGTAAGCAGACTCAATATGAAAAATATTGATTTTCTAAAATGCATTCAACGACGACAATACATAAAATAATGAAATTATCAATTATACACAAATAAAATATCTGAGCATATCCTTTCATTTGGTTTTTGTCTCACCGCCTACACCAATTTGTGTTTGTGTTATGAGCGTCAATTTTTGACCTGTATGTTCCCGTATCTCTCTGTATAACACGGATCATAAGTATTGATTAGCCGAAATAAAATTACTTGCAGTCTTCCAACCGTCGCTAAAGCTTGTGGAAACTGTCGTTTGGTTCCAATATAGACCGTAAGGTTTGATTTCTGGCTATACGGACTGTAGAAGTTTTTCTATGCTCAAATGGCTGTTTATTTTGACTCCAACGTTCTGTCAATTATAATTAGCTCTAAGTATTTTGCCAAAGTAGCCTGCCAATCTCATATCGGTGATAAGCAGCACTAAAACGTATTAATGTACATCATTATGTATTGGACGATTTGGGAAGTTTCAACATTTTCCTGATCCTCTTCAAACGGTTATGCCTCTCCATCTAATCCCAGGGAGTTTTAAATTATTGGTTGTGACCTTGACCTCATGGTGCCCGATGTTGGCTTGCCTCAGGACCGGTGATGGAGGAGGGCTAACGATGGCATAACTTACACGCCAGGATGGATGGGATGACGGGGAGAATGGATGTGGGCCTAAAATTTATTAATGATCAGATCAGTCCTAGACCAGCGACGACGTTGAGGCTGACGACTGGTGCAAAATGGTGGTCATAAAAACATTCAGATATTCATGAGTAGTGTGATGAGTTTTTTTTAGGTATTGCAGTGAAAGGGGGTCACTTGAGGGAGAATGTCTCTAACATCAGCATTACTGTATTTCAACCCACCACATCTAAGTTTACCGTTGTCTGTGACAACTTGTTTTAATTTAATGTTACAATTTGTTTTAATTAATCCGTTTGAAATCTGACATCACCACAATACAATTTACTTGATTAGTTCACTGCGTGTTCACAAAGACCCAACGGTTCTTGTACGCTAAATTATTTATCAAGTTTTTATTGTTCCGTCGCCCTTTCATTTAATGAACGGCTTATCTTTGATGGAGAAAGACTCGGCCAATCTTGCCCAACTTCCCTTTTAGCAGAAAAGGCTGTCATTCTGCTTAATTTTTTACTGACGCTTTTAGTGGTTATAGCTTTGGAGAAACTGAGATTCTCGCTTCACTTCATAAGAGCAGAGGGATATTATTTTTGTCCTTTAATATGTCGCATTGGTATTTCTTACATTATCCGACAGGTTGTTCAACGTGGAATGATTATTTATGTCTGAAAAACAATATTATTGTATATATAATGATGTTCGCTATCTCTGTGTACCATATCTCTCCTATCTTCCATTTCAAATGACCTTCAGTCCTTTAGCAAACTTCCCTTCGCTTCGGAAGAATTGACACTTCACCCTACAACATCTTACTCCCCCTTTCGGCCCCAACAACACATAGCGACCCTTCACCCAAAACACGTTAAACAATACTACCACTTTTCCCTCCAATATCATACATTTCCCAATGTAACATCTAGGCCTTTTGCTTACCACAACAGACCCTTCAAACACGCAATTAACCCGTCACCGTACAACAACTGGTCCTTTTCGGCAACAACGGACACTACACACCACTATAACTACCCTTCAGCAATTACAAACTTCCTGTTTTTGCCCATTCATATGACTCTCACTGTATAATACCCACCCCTTCTTCGTAGTTTGCTCACAGCTGATGCTGCAGCGCCCACGCCGCCATTCGAATGCCACCAAGAGCGAAGACGAATCGTCTTCTGCGAGTGAACACTACGTCGCCTTGACTGGGCCTGTGGAGCCGCGCAGCAACGCGCGCATGTAGATGCAAGTCCGGCCACGATGACAGGGGCCTGGAAGCCTCGAAGCAGGGCATGTATGTGTATGCAGGACCGGCCGTGATCGCAAGGGTCTGGGAGCCCTATAGCTGCGTGTGCTTCATTGTTTCTACATTAATTTTCCTATCCGTTGCCCCTACACTGCACGCGGTTCAATGCAAGCACTGAGCCATTCAATCGGAATGACGCTTGAGACAAAGCTCATATCTGTAGCCCTGCCATCCTTTTGTTTACCGTTACTCTACTCCTCTGTATGCACTCTGTCGCAAAGCCTTCCAAACCACGTGCTTCCCTGCCTTCCCTCTACCACCTCCTGCTCTACTTCCTTAATAATATCCGCAACAATTTTTGCTCTCAAAACCGGCCTCCGTGCACCACCTTTCAAAGCGTCAAAATCAGCCTCACTGCCTTCTTCACATTCCGTAACTCCTCAATATTCTCAGCCCACCTCATCCGTACATCCCCACTCACCAACACAAACAGGCCATTTATATTTCTCACCAACCGCACCACTGCCAAACCACACAGCATCGGCGTCATACCTCCTTCATCTTTTCTCTATAATTGGCATAATGCCCCACAGACTTTACCTGCAACCACTCCATCAAAGCTCATCGTTTCTGCCCAACCGACCATGATTATTGAACCCCATCATTCAAACACTCACAACCTTTCTGCCTACACTTACCCACACGGCGCACCCCACAACTATTTCTTGTACGTCTCAACAGCGGATCTCTGAATGTTTTCCATTCTTTCTGACATATTCACCCTTCAATGCCTACTCGTCACATTCAATTTGTAATCATACACTACCTCTCCTCCTCTCACCACTTTTAGGCTACCCTTCCACCTCTTCTCCACTCTCTTTTTCTTTCCGCGAGTAGGTGTTGCGACATTCCACACATTCGTTCGCCCAAAAGCCTTTCCTCCCCACCACTCTCGTCAAAACCTACACAAAATCCATCACCGCTGTCAATTCTTGCATCTCGAGCCTTCGTTAGCTGCCTTCGTTAACTCTCTTCCTGGCCAAACAGTTCCAGCCATCACCTCCCGCTCCATGCAATAACCTATCAGGTTCTCTTCACTCTCATTTCAGCATGGACTGCCATACCCCCCAACGGCAGGATCCACAACTGAATGTTCAACTCTCGAACACATGTCCCCTAATACCATTACATTGCATTGGCATCCAAAACTGTCAATACACTCGCTCAGACTGACCCACAAATGCTCCCTCTCACTCCTCTCGCTGCCTGGTGCGTTAGCACTCACAAACGCCTATCTTTCTATATTTAAATTAACTGTCATCCATTTATGTTTTGGACACCTAAATTCACTGCGTAACTCCAATGGTCAACCAATCATTAAATAGCAATAAAACATCTTTTTATTCTCAACTTTCCTCCAAGACTGCCTTCCGCTTGCCTAAACAAGCTCACATTCGCCCCGACCTTCCAACTTCGCACCAATACATCAAACAATAAGTTTTGGATACTCTGCGATGAGATACTGCATCTTACTACGCTAACCAGACTTCCTGGAAAAAGAAAAGAAACTTCAAATTATATTCAATATTTGTTTAATGATAAAGTTCTCTCTATAGAAGATACGTTTTCTTCTTAGATTAGATCAAATGAATCTATTTATCAGGCAACTGCTCAGAATTTGGCGTGACTTATGTCGAAATTCGTTCATAGCTTCATTTATAATTTACCGTTCATTGCCACCAAAATTGCGCAATCTGCAATGTACCAACGGTACCAACAAATCAGATATTTAATATTGGCGTGACAGTTGTTTGGAGTCACGGCTGTTCGAACGTAGCAGAAATGTTCAAATCGCGGTCGCCACGTACCGATAACTATTGTGCATTCTAAGGATAACAGTCAATGAAATTGTTGATAAACTGAAAAACATTGGAGCGAGATAAAAACTCTTTTAACTTTGTTAACCATTGAAAGATGGAAAATGACTGAATTTTATTTCAATTGTAGATCAGCTGATGGATGGAAAAAGTTTTAAAAATACGTTAGTCGTGGCAAAATCTGATAGATAAAATAGTAAAGTTTGCAGCGAGATGCCAACATCGCACTGCTCGGTGAGCGCATAGTGGACGAATTAGGGGTCTGAGTCAACACTCCCCTACCTCCCCCCCTCGCATGTTTGTTCACCCAGGTACCACCCGGTACGAAAGGTCATTCCAACGTACAGTGATGAAACAACTGAAACTATTCACCCGAAAGAAGAGCGGCGCTCAAAAGAAACCTTGTCTCCACAGGAAAAGAATGATCGTATACCAAAACTATTTACCAAAACAATACAAAGAATTACGCGAATTAAATATTTTGACAGCAATTTTTTCCAATTTAGTCCCATTTTTCTGGACGATGAGAATAAAACGGAGGGTTAAAAAAATGTATGCCTTGATGGACAAAATTGAACAGAGAAAGTATACCGTTAAATTTCAACGAGAGATGCTGTTATAGCCGTTACGCCTAAAAAAAGTTAGTCAAGAAAGTAAATTCATCGTATCGTGTATTGAACATCAATCAAATTTCGTAGGCTCGTCGTATGAGAGTCTTTACATTGTTACACTTGAATCTGAAAAGGCAAAATCTGTAAAAATTCTAACCCAAACCAGAAAAAAAGCTTGACCAAGAAGCAAGATGTTCACTGAGACACAGAAGAAAAGATGGCTACGAGGAACAGTAATGGGTTATGTGTTTAGTTCGAGGAGAGTGGTGAGGAGGATATCGGTGTACGTGTGTTGAAGGAGACGGTCATGAGTTTCAGATCAATTACATGGTGGATGGAAGCAAGTAAATGGAGCAGAGTTGGAAGATGAAGAAAAAATTGGGGGAGGAAGAAAAGTAGTCAATTTGATTGAATTGGATTTGGCAATCAAAGCTGAGGAGTTTCTGCATGCGTTGAATGAAGAATGTAACAAAAAGAATGGGAGACATTAAAGGAAGCGTTGTCGAGATGTGCGAGACATGACTAAGGTGTTTGCCGTGAGAACAAGTGTAGACGGAAGAGTACAGAGTGTTAGAACGACGAAGTTAAAATGGAGGTAGCGCAGAAAATAAGAGCTTGTGAGAAGCAGTTGCAGTCGAAATCGATAGTAGCCTATGACAATTACTGGGAGAAGACGTAAGAGGTGGATATGTGGTGAGGAGAGCACAGAGATGCTGATGCCGTGGGGCTGGGAGGTTTTGCGAGAATGTTTTGGGGAACAAGAAAAAGGGGAAGATTGGGAAGGAGGCGGTAGGGAAAAATGCAATTGACCGGTTTGTGTTGGTGAGTGGTGTTGTCCGGATGATGTAGGCTGAATATTTTGAGAAGTTACGGAACGTTGAGCATGTCAGGGCATGAGGCTGACTCTAGGGCTTTGGGTGATGATGCACGGAGGCCGGTTTTGGGAGAAAGAATTGTGGTGGAAATTATTAAGGGAGAGGCTTAACCGGCGATAGCGGAAGGCTATGAAGCCTCTTGTTTGCACCTCCTTCTGATAGTGCCTAAAGAGGGGTGTGGAGTAACGATAATCAATGATTAACTAGGCTTCAAAATCTGTGTTTTGTCTCGGGTGCTAAGCAGATCTGGTGGCATTGAACGTGTAAGGAACCTCGAAGGAGTTAAAAATGAATGCAGAAATCAAGAAATAATATTGGATATGACTCTGCTACTGGGACTTGAACACGCAAATTTTATGTCGTCACATACCAATGAAATTTTTATCATTTTTTTTTATGTTTTACATAATGTCGTGCCGTGCGAACGTGAAATTTAAAATATATTGCAATTTTACAATTGTATCACTAACAAAACTGGATGCACTTTTATGAAACAGAATACTCTATATATACAATGTAGATATTGAGAGGGTAATATCAGATCATTGGTCCTATTTATGGAAATTTGTAATATCAAAATTGCACCTATATGTTTAATAATGATCATAAAAAAATCTGCCGAATTTCATTGTATTTGTCTCAAATTTGCTTCCATAAGGTCACACCCAAATTTCTAAATTGAACATCTTTGAAATAGCCCTAAAAAATCCAAGTTCTGAATGATAGACTTTTATTTTGTAAAGTCTCATGCGGTTTAGCCATTGCACGGATATTTACAAGTGCTAGCATGGTGGAAAAATACTCGTTCTATTTGATAAGCGAAAAAACATGCATATCACTTAAACATTGATCTGCTGAGGCCATAATGAATGCACTCCAGTTACAATTATTCAAGTACAGCAGTCATTAGATAAAGATTATGAGTTGTTTCATGTCTGTGGTGACATCCAGAAGAAGTATCTTCATGATCGGCCGTTCCCTGGATTGTAGTTGAAAACTATTTATGCAGGATGTGCTTGTTTCAGAATACACGACTGTCATCCACGATTGTCCTGATGATTTATTTAGATGTCCTCCACACATCTAAATAAATTGTTATCTGATGATAAGCAAGTCGAAAGAGGTATTGCAGCCGTCGTACGAGTGGTTAAATTGAAAACGTGCAATTCTACAAAAAAGAGATCAAACATGTTTTGATTCCGATCTCATCGTTTCATTTATTTACAGTGTCAATGAATTGATTCGTTGCCACATGTTTGCTACTGAGTTATAGGTCAGTATGACCGTCCAATTTATTACCAAATAAAAAATAGATAGAAATGGAGGAATTGCTTGGTATTACAAGATTCACATGGAAAGGCCAGATAAAACGTGTAACAACAAGCCCGCTCTGGCTCCTGAGCACTGCTGTGTAACAACAAGCCCGCTCTGGCTCCTGAGCACTGCTGTGTAACAACAAGCCCGCTCTGGCTCCTGAGCACTGCTGTGTAACAACAAGCCCGCTCTGGCTCCTGAGCGCTGCTGTGTAACAACAAGCCCGCTCTGGCTCCTGAGCACTGCTGTGTAACAACAAGCCCGCTCTGGCTCCTGAGCGCTGCTGTGTAACAACAAGCCCGC
>SDVV010019215.1:0-13583 GCA_016164225.1 Gammarus roeselii | reverse complement strand
ACAGTTGGGACAACAACACCCTCATACAGCCCTCTCTTTGCTTCCATCCCCTACGTCCTACAGCTCATTACACTCTTTAGTGCACCCAACACTTTACACCCCTCGTTCACTTGCGACTTCACTTCAGCTTCCACTAATTCAGTTATCTCCACATGGGAGCCCAGATACTCAAAACACTGAACTTCCTCCATGAGCTCTCCATTTGGGGTGACACTAATTTTGATCGCATCGACATTCCTCGAGCATCTCATTACTTTACTCATACCGACGTTCATTCGAAGCTTCCTCCTCTCACACACTCTACCAAACTCAGATACTAGCCTACATAGCTTCTCCTCCGAATCCGCAACCACGGCCATACCATCAGCAAATAGCAACTGGCTCAACTGCCAACTCCGCCCATTAGCTTTCAACAGTTCCAAGCCACGACCCAGCACACTCGCGTTCAACTCCATGACCACTTCATCCTTATAGAGGTTGAACAGCCAGGGAGACATCACGCAGCCTTGTCTCAGTCCTACTTTCACTGTGAACCAATCACTCACCTCGCTCCCCACTCTGACACATGCTCGGCTATCAGCATAGAAACTCTGCACCGCTTTCAACAAATGTCCGCCCACTCCATACAAATGCAACACCCTCCACAGCGCTTTCCTGCCAATCCTGTCGTATGCCTTCTCCAGATCCATGAAGGCCCAGAGCACATCCTTTCCTCTGGCTAGGTACTTCTCATAGACCTGTCTCACTGCAAAAACCTGATCGGTACACCCTCTACCACTCCTAAAGCCACACTGTTCCTCTCCAATTGCGCAGTCCGTACAGTCTCTAAACCTTTTGAACAGCACTCTCCCGTACAACTTACCAACCACACATAACAGACTGATACCTCTCGAGTTGCAGCATTAATTTTTATCTCCTCTGCCCTTATAAAGCGGAACAATGTAAGCACTGCGCCACTCACTCGGTACCACGCCTGCCACAAAACACAAGTTCAGTAACCCCACCAACCATTCGACAATGGTTACTCCGCCCTTCTTCAGGCACTCGGTCGTTACGCCATCCAAACCAGAGGCTTTCCCTGCTTTCATCACGTCCACCGCCTCCTGCACCTCTTCCCTCGTAATGTCCGCAACAAGTCTTTCTCCCAAAACTGGCATCCGAGCACCACCACACACAGCAACAATGCCAGCCTCTCTGTCATCCTCGACATTCAACAACTCAAGAAAAGACTAGGCCCACCTCTTCCGTACATCACAACTTTCCAACACAAACTGGCCGTTTTCATCTTTCACCATTTCCTTCTTTTCGGCCTCTCCCTTTCTCACCCTTTTCACCTCTTTCCAAAACATCTTTTTGTTCTCCTCAAAATTCTGGCACAACCGTCTGCCCCACCAGGCATCAGAGTCCCTTTTGGCTCTCCTCACCACCCGCTTCACCTCGTTTCTCCTCTCTTTGTAGCTTTCATGAGCCACCTCCGACTTCCCCTGCAACCACTCCTCAATCGCTCCTGAGGAGTGGTCAAACTCGCTCCGCCAGTTTGACCTCCTCGTTCCACCTCTCGCAGCCTTTCCTCCTGCACCCTCCCACACGGTGCGCACCACACACTTTTTATGCACATCTCAGCAACGCATATCTTAACGTCTCCCATTCTTCCTCCACATCTCTCAGGTCCTCTCCTCTCACGTTGTCATATTCTTCCTTCAAAACCTGCTGGAACTATTCGGCTCTACTTTTCACATTCAGTCCACTCACTTTCACTACCTCTCTCCCTCCTCCCACTCGTTTGTTGCCCTTCCACTTCTGCTCCACTCTTAATCTACCTTCCACCAACAGATGGTCAGACACTCCAACACCCTACCCTCTCAACACTCGCACATCCAACAGCCTCCCCACCACTCTCCTCGATATCAGCACAAAATCCATCAGTGCTCCATCAGAGAGCACATCTTAAGTAAAAAGCAAATATTGCATCCTAATTTTACAGTGACCATATAATGATCAATAAATGCCGGTATAAACACTATACTTTGATGTTGATAATTTGATGAAACGGTTCTGTTTAGGTATAGAGTAAAAAATTGCTTATAATAATTTATTCTAATTCGACTCATTTGCCACCGGAGATTGACCTCAGACTTTGGAGTCTAGAGACAAGCGCTTTGGAACTCAGCACCAAGCGTCAGACATTCTATAATAATCACGGTGAATGTTGGTTGACTATATCCTACCTTGATAGAGTTGTACAGAAAGAACAATTAATCAGTCAGAACACATTTGTGTGTTTTATCCATCTTTTGAGCCTCGGTGCCAAATCGAGAATACTTCTCAAGTCTCGATGATTCTAGTTCGACCATCTGCGATTCACAAGTTGCCTTTTTCAACAAAATTCAGATAACAAACTACTCCCATCTCATTTCTCCTATAACCGCTTCACTTATTTTTTTGAGTGCAGGTATACAGTGTCCAACAAAAAATGTCCTCATCATTTTACTTGATTATAACTGCACTTTAAAGAAGCATATTTTAATTGTATTGTTTCACAATGTTGTGAATTTTGTTTTCTATTCGAATAATTTAGGTTTTTGAAAATCGATGGAATAACCACTTCACATTGATTCATTTACTGAAAGAGGTAGAAAACTATTTGTTCAAGGGGAAGTTTTGAAAATAATTTTTTTTCTTCATATTTTGCACTTTAAAAAAACGAACTAACAAAAAATTAAAACGAGTAACAAAACATTAACTTAAGTAACGTTTAAAACAATAAAGTAATTCAATATCTTTCGAGCAAAAAGTAAAGAAAAAATCCCCTCCCAAAGACCGCTTGCAATTTGTCCTTAACTATGAAATAAGGAAGCAAGTAACTCAAAGAGGGTGTAAATACTTGTTGGTATGTGGGATTTATTTTTGTAAGATTATTTTTAATAGTAGATAAAAGTAGGTAACAGAAGGTATTGAGAAATTAAGAAGAACACCAGTGTTGTTTTTAAAACTTTCCTTTAAACAAATAGTTTTTCTACCCCTTTCAGTAAATCGATCACTGTGAAGTGGTTATTCAACCGATTTTCAACAACGGAAATTATTCGAATGGAAATCAAAGTATTACACATTGTGAAAAAATACGAATAAAAATTGCTAATTAAAAGTGTGGATATAATCAATTAAAATTGGATGTCGACATCCCAGACATTTGGCTCTGAATTACATTATCGAACGAGCCCTACGTAAAGTTGGCCTTGGTAAGATCCGTGAGTCCGGTATCGATAGAGGTGACGGCAAGCGACCTGACGGCGTTACAGTCTTTCGCTTCCCTATAATGAAGAACCTTTGTTGGGATTGCACCTGCTTAGACACCTTTGCGACAAGTCCCTTGCCGGGCACTTCTTCGTGACCGATACCTATTCGAGCCCTCAACTAGAGAGACGACCGGCGTTATCGGCAAGTCCACCAGCCTCCTGATCCGCTACATCAGCCTACGTTTATCTGCCGCCTCCGGAGAACCTCGCGAAATTTTCTGGTTTAAGCAGAGGCTGGGGCTTGCTGTGCAACGTGGTAACACTTTGACTGTTCAATGAAGTTGTAAGCCTATTAACTCGGGCAGTTATAGATCGGACCATTGTAAAGGTAGAGGGGGCAGGCCGTAACTCCAGCAGGGCTGGAGGCGGCAGTGGTATTGCTGCATGCCACAGCCTCTGGCGGGTGTTGGGGCCAGGGGTCTCCCTATCTTTGGAGGCCTTAGAAAATAAATGATGGAGGCATCATTCCGGGGCCTTCAAGCCACTTAAAAAAAATTGGGGACATTTTAAATTTAAACTTTGTAAAAAGTAACTTGTGAAGTATCTAATTAAATCCGCTGATCTACAGTACAGAATCCATCTACTTGCGTCTTTTACAGTCGTTTGAAGAGCGATCACTAAATTGTAAAATCGACAATTACTGACCCCCTCAATTTAATAAATTGTCCCGAACCGATATAATTGTTACCAAGTCTTGACTTTGACTCAATAATTATTTCAGGTAACGAGTTGAATTATGATGATCATCTTCAACATGATTTTTTAAAGTGCATTACTAACTGTTTACAAAAATTGTGTTGAAGTTTTCGAAAATACAAAGGCGATAATATTGAACTATTTGCGTTTCAATGCTGAGTGGCATTGAGTTAAGTTTGGGTTATTTTGGAATAGGAAATTGATCATTAAAATGCAAGGGTTAGATGTAAAGGATGCCGGTAACATCGATTTCCCAGGATGTAATTTTAATTGATAATACAGTACAAATATCGTTAACGAGCGTGTTGACACGATAAACGCATTTATTTATCATATACACATTGCACAGTTATTTCATACTCATTTGTTCTACACAAACAAGATGTTTCTTTAATGGCAAAGGTGCTATTTCGAAAACATTCAGGACATATTAGAGACGATTGGCCGAAGACGAACACCGTCGGCATTTCGAATACAAAAGTTGAAGGGTGTAATTATTTCCGTTATAGAATTCTATTTATCATGCATTCCTTTTCCTAGACAACTTATGCATGGTGCCTTCAATTTCCATGCAAATGGTATACTTTACAAAAGAAGTATATATATTTTTTGTTCCCGTTTTTAACGTTAGGATCTAATGTCTCTACATTTTTATACATTGCACATTAGGATGAAGTATCTTCACGCTGAAGAGAAATTGGTATAATCTGCAGAAGAAACAAAGATTAAATTAGCCAGAATTTATAATGCACGTCAGCGACCTGACGATACCATTTTATCAGCCTAACAGGCTGATATTACCGCTGAGATATTGGTTGATCGGATGAGGTTATTTCTAGTATGATAAATTGTTCTATTTTAGAAATCGGATATCATTAAACCCTTTTTGTACGGAGATATGCACTGCCATCTCATCATCCCAGCATTTTTATTGTTTAATTTGTGTGTGCAATTTTTTTTCGTAATCATGACGTTGCGATGCAGTATTTCAGACTTTCCGATTCAAGGAAGAAACAACATAATTTTTTACATAATTTATGATACCATAAGAATTTATTAAATCTGTATAGCAATAGTTGCCAACGAAACAATGTTCCAGGAATGTTATTGTGTGACAATCTATAGATCGGAAATGCTAATGACGTCCCCATTAAAGTACAATGTTCAATAATCAACTCAAAGTACAATGTTGAACACCCAAAATTCCAATTCACAATTCAATCCCGTGCCCGAACTCATTTGATTATAACGAATTTTGATATCACGCATGGGTACCAGACAAAGGCAATTTTCTGAATATACCGTCCTATTTTCATCATACTGTCTGTAGCCTAACAGGGCGCGGAAAACGATTGTGAGCGCCGGAATACATATAAGCCCCACAATACTTTGATTATTGTTTATTCTATTGTGAACCAGATTATTCATAATAAATTGTACAACAGAGCCCCAAAATGCCTTTGTTTACGAATTCCATCAACTGTTCATATGGCAAGTATATGTCTCGTCTGTAATCCTTCTATATTGGTTTTCTGATAATTTTAATCCCCGTTTTTAATTCCCTGAATTTATTTTTCTTTTAAATCCCTGAATTCCCTGAACGGTTGTCTGATTCCCTGAACAATTCGTTTCATGTTATCTCTTGTGGCTGCGCTGGTCGTTATCGTTCCTAGAAGACTTCCTTCCCAAGCGGCGAAGCCTGGCGGACTTTTGTTTGATAATTGCAGTTCAGTAAAGGGACTTTATGTGGAAATTCTCGTTATTTGTCGAACGCTGAGATCATTTTCAGAATGCAGTCATGAGTTACTTCCACAATAATTAGGATTCAGTGAGTTTTCAGAAAAGTTACTGCATCGAATAAATACTTCATATATGCACAAACCATAAACAATCGCATGGACAGTTAGCCCACCTAATGCAAAGTGTCTCCATGGTATAAACAACAAAAAAAATGGTAAAAATTCTCTGTACGTGCAGGAGGAGCCTTCATAGATTGATTACTTGCGCTCGAAGGTTAGCGATTATTGCAAATGATCGTATATATTTGAAGATCGCCGCTGAAGCTTGACATGCCCAATCAACTAACACTCGTACATCTTTATCTTGTAGGTGAACAAAAAAACTGCATTCAGGGTAAGGCGATCAACAAATTTACGAAAAATATTCAAACGTATTTTGCGTCTATAACGGAAATAATTACACCCTTCAACTTCTGTATTCAAAATGCCGACGGTGTTCGTCTTCGGTCAATCGTCTCCAATATGCCCTGAATGTTTTCAAAATATCACCTTTGCCATAAAAGAAACATCTTGTTTGTGTAGAACAAATCAATGTAAGATAACTTGCTTAAGCGCAGATTTCCAAATTATTCAGTTTCTTATTGATAATTATGTGCGAATGTTTGGTAATTAAGAACTGGTCGTCAACTTGTCCAAAGCATTAATATGGGTCGTTTTTAGTACAGGAGATTGTTAACAACTTGTTTGATCGAACCCCTTAATATATAATCCACTGTCAATAGTTCAGTTGCTCTTTTCCATGTGTCACAATTTTGTCAGCCAACTTCATCAATTTACAGACGAAGGGCTTGGCGAAAGCTCACAAAAAAGACAGAACTCCTGACTTGGAGGAGGATCCGAACAGCCTTGCATCGAAAGGCCTAGACCCCTAACAGGTGTTAAAAGAGCCGAAAACATGTAAGAGGGAAGACCTTAAATTTGTCTCTTCAACACTATTGAAGAAAACTAAACTAATGATCACCCTCACTGCTCTGAAGGAATTCAGTCCGTATGTAACTTTATGGAATATATTTATGTGGTAGAATATTTATTAACATAAGGCAATGAATGAAGGTGAATACAGACCAATTGAACTTACGCTCAGAAAAGATTCCCGGAAAACTGGGATACGAATGATGTTAATCGGAGATTTCATCGGAACTGGATATTTGTAGAGGGACATGAAGACGAAGAAGTGGCGATGTAAGTTCTGGAAATGAGTGGATGTTCCTAATGTTTTCGAACATGCGACTACAATTAACAGGAATAGAAAGCAACACGATTTACATTTCAACAAGAATTGTGACCCACAGTCACATTGCATAATAAATTGTGTTTGACTGTCCCCTGTTTGGCCTGAAAGTTTGCATCGAGCTTGTGTCATTAACAGAAGAAACGGGTAACGGAAGTTTGAAAGGACAATAACGAAATTATGTGCTGGATTATTCGGACTATCGACGTAATTCATTAAAAAAATCACTCCAACATGTTCAACGGGGTACTTGACCTGCTATCAATTCCATGTCGGGTCATCATTGGGAAAGTATTGAAAATTGAACTAGATTATTAGTTAGTATTATACACAAGCTTTCAAAATGGCATTATTAAGTGAAGTTTGTGTTGGAACCCAAAATCATTTTTAATGCCCAGAGTATTGACCAAAGTTCTGCCCAGAGTACTGCCTAGAGAACTGACCAGAGTAGTGACCAGAGTACTGCGCAAAGTACTGCCAAGAATACTGACCAGAGTACTGCTCAGAGTACTGCCTAGAGTACTGACCAGAGTAGTGCCCAGAGTACTGACCAGAGTACTGGCCAGAGTACTACCCAGAGTACTTACCAGGGAGACGACCAGAGTACTGCGCAGACTACTGACCGGAGTACGAACCAGAGTACTGCCCAGAGTACTGTCCAGAGTAATGCCCAGAGTACTGCCCAGAGTACTGCCTAGAGTACTGCCCAGAGTACTGACCAGAGTACTGCCCAGAGTACCGCCCAGAGTACTGACCAAAGTACTGGCCAGAGTACTGACCAGAGTACTGACCAGAGTACTGACCAGAGTACTGAACAGAGTACTGTCCAGAGTACTGCCCAGAGTACTGACCAGAGTACTGGCCAGAGTAATGACCAGAGTAATGACCAGAGTACTCCCCAGAGTACTGCCCAGAGTACTGCCCAGAGTACTGACCAGAGTACTGACTAGAGAACTGACCATAGTACTGACCAGAGTACTGCTTAGAGGTCTGTTCATAGTACTGACCAGAGTACTGCCCAGAGTACTGACCGGAGTACTGACCAGAGTACTGACCAGAGAACTTAGCAGAATACTAACCAGATTACTGCCCAGAGTACTGCCCAGAGTTTTGACCAAAGTACTGACCAGAGTACTGCCCAGAGCACTGACCAGAGTACTGCCCAGAGTACTGCCCAGAATACCGACCAGAGTACTGCCAAGAGTACTGCCCAGAGTACTGACCAGAGTACTGACCAGAGTACTGACCAGAGTACTGACCAGAGTACTGACCAGAGTACTGACCAGAGTACTGACCAGAGTACTAACCAGAGTACTGATCGGAGAACTGCCCAGAGTACTGACCAGAGTACTGACCAGATTACCGACCAGAGTACTGCCCAGAGTACTTCCCGGAGTACTGCCCAGAGTACTGACAATACTAACGACCAACCAGAGTACTGCCCTGAGTATCGACCAGAGTACTGACGCGAGTACTGACCAGAGTACTGACCAGAGTACTGATCAGAGTACTGAGAAGAGTACTGACCATAGTACTGACCAGAGTACTGACCAGAGTAGTGCCCAGTGTACTGACCAGAATACATACCAGAGTACTGACCAGTGTACTGACCAGAGTACTGACCAGAGTACTGACCAGAGTACTGGCCAGAGTACTGACCAGAGTACTGACCAGAGTACTGACTAGAGTACTGACCAGAGTACTACCCAGAGTACTGCCCACAGTACTGACCAGAGTACTGTCCTAAGTACAATAACCAACTTATGTACTCCACCCTCATTCTCGCATCAGTGTCCTCGGGATCTGAACTGCAATGCAATGATGCATCGGATGTCCGACTTTCTACCCAAGAGGTGACGGAGGCCACGGCAGATATCAAACAGAACATCCAGGGGGGTACGGTTTCGTGTTGCGGTTGCAATTACTTAAATAATCCATTATTAGATAATAAACTTTACGTTGATAGATGAAAAGACAATGTATTGTGTTCCATTTTGACGAGTGAATAAATAAATTCAACTATATTTACTTTAGTTCTAGCCTGATGTATCTCTACATTGCGCCCAAACGAACGCAATCATATAGGGAAGAGATCGTATCATATCATAACAACATCTTATCAAATATTAGGAACTCATGACAGAGCTGTGCGCTGTTCCAGTATCACGTGAAGAGGCGGGAATTATTTTTCTTTGTTCCTTCAATATTAACTTGTAGTCGCAAAATCAATAATATAATCAAATAAAAAATCGTTTCCTGAACATTTTCATTCATGATCGAATATCACAGATTTATTCCGAAGGCATACGTTTCCGATCTCAGTTTTCCCATCCATATGATTCCCTTCATCTTCCATTTAAAACAGTGAAGAAGATGGAAACGATATTGAATTGCTGATTGAGTAGATTTTTCACAGAATATCATATAATCCTTCTTGAAGTTTCTCTGCTTGCATTTTAGAATGCAGTTTTTATGTACCGTCACTTCCATGTTGCATTAGGCTTCATCAAATAGTTGTGAAGCGTGATGGTGATTGTTCGGTCCTATGATTGAAACACAGTTTCAATCCCTCTCCCTAAGCAGTTTTTTGGATTGGAGCTGGCCTGAAATGGATACGTAAATTGGGATGTCAATACAAAAAAATTTGCCTCCAATATTTCGGAATCTGCAAGTATCACCTGTGGCACTAAGCGTGGATTTCATTTTGTAAATAACACAAACTTTCGATCACATCGCAATGAAGCATTCGTTTGAAGTGTGATAGTCATTCTGAGTTTAGGCTGTAGGAAGGCTGCCTTGGTCGGGAAAGTCTTCTACATCAGAGTCAAGTTTTTATATTCCGGTTGGAGTACGACGATGATTACATTGGAATAAGGTAAGGGGGTTATGCGATGAGAATCGCATTAACTATTATCAAGAACGACATATCAAACCACGGTGACAAAGCTGGTCAGAATTCCTCTCTGACATTAAATTTAGAAATTGAGGATAATACATTTTTATGTTCACAAATAATCAAATAATTTTTAATAAAATAACATTGAAACTTGAAATGATCAGCAAGAAGCAAGAAAAAATAATCCTATATGAAGGAATACAAAAACATACTTTTTCAATTGTATCCACATCATCTGATTAAGAAAATTCATAGGGGAGGGGGGTAAATAGATATACTATTTTGTTTTACTGTGGAATCGTTCTTCGTGGAAGTAAGTGCCTCACAAAATGTGTCATATTTTAATCTACATTGGTTATCAATATCGGCATGCTATCAATATCGGCATGCATATGTACTGAATGTACTACTGAATGATCAATCTAATAATTGATATTTTTGAATATTGTGATATGCTTAACATGCAACTTCGAGCCCTTGTTTTTTACTCGTCAACATGATATCAGCATTCTTCATAATACGGACGCGCGTGGCAATGCTAAATATGTGTTGAATATCCGTGGATGCGCCGCACCACTGTCTGATTATACATTTGTGCTCATATATGTCACATTGCCAACTGTTTAGAAGAAGATGGCTAAACCTGACACTCTCCAGTGGCTGCTTATCTTGTTAATCGCATTGACGTTTTTAAGCACGTCAGAAGAAAGGACCGCGCAGTCCGCTGTAAGGAGGGTATTGGTGAACTGTGTATGAATATTTCATATGCAGTTAGTTTATCTTTGTTATAGTAATTAGGTTAGTCATTTGTTTTTGCTGCAGCTGCAGCTAGCGACGGTGGAGAAAGTAAAAGTGTAATAACGATTGTTATCAAAGTATCGATCAGTTCGGTTTTGACCATAACAACTGGAACATCAGTACCCAAAATCAATAATGGTTTTCAATAAACTGATTCTGATAGAGAACATTGAATGGATGTAATGATACGCAAAATCTGGGCTAAAAAGGTAGAGGAGCTTTGTTTCATGTTGGTGCAGGCCACGAGCCACAGTGGCGGCGAAGTCTTCTGTAAAGTTTCCCGTTTCAGAAATCGTCATTTTATTTTTTTTTTCACACGAGACCGATCGTTAGTGACCTCGTTTTGTTATCGACATTTGGTATAGGATTGCATAACGGCAGAAACTTTGGAGCTATAGGTACGTTGGTTAGCAAAAAAAAAACAATACAATAAGGACCATGATATATACAGATTATGAGTTATTAGATTCGATGCAGATGAAATGCCAATTAACACATACAACCTTGTCAATTCATACGCATCGCAACATTTATTCTCTCTCTGTAACAATATCGAAATTTTTGGTGGTGAATCGACACATTTCATATTTGTTGATTTACATAAAAGGACTCGTTCAAGATCAATCACACCAATGCGAGTAACAGATATACTTAAAAATACGAAAGCGAAGCATTCTTCAACTATTCTTTATGGAAAAAATACTGAAATGGACGATAAAAAAATGCATTTGCCTAAAATTTCGTAGGTGTTTGTTAATGAAATAGGATTGTTAATCAGGTAAGGGTTTGTTAAATACGAACGAACAGTTTGCATGTTCGATTTTTTTTTCTGTTTCCTGGGTATATTACAACAAATACCTTGGAGAAAGATGACCTTCGATTGCTACGATCCGAAGCGATGAGGCCGTCAATGTCGATGTTTGGAAACCGACAGCCTATTCTTGAAGGCACGGAGCATTATGACCACAAGGTAACCGACTTCATTTATTTATTGAAATTCTCCTTGACCTGTCAACCAAATGAATGTTTGGGGGCTTGAATTTAGGCTATGTAAATAAACATTTCCCATAGGACTCCTGTAGATTCTGGACAGATTTATGAACATTCCTAGACTGTCTTTGGGGGGAACAGATGCAAACAAAACAACATTATTGGGGAACGCTATTGAACATTTTGGGGAAAATATACCCAATTACACAATTAGGTGATATAAATGTTTCTCGAGTTATATATACATTAGTCCTCTCCTTCCTTATTGTACACCAAATTACAAGTTCTTCATTACAAAGCTTGCCTTGATCATTACGTGTATTAGCGCTTCATATTATTGCATGTGTTAGCGTTGACTATTACGTGTATTAGCGCTTCATATTATTACAGGTGTTAGCGTCGACTATTACGTGTATTAGCGCATCATATTATTACATGTGTTAGCGCCGACTATTACGTGAATTAGCGCTTCATATTATTACATGTGTTAGCGTTAACTATTACGTGTATTAGTGCGTCATATTATTACATGTGTTAGCGCCGACTATTACGTGAATTAGCGCTTCATATTATTACATGTGTTAGCGTTAACTATTACGTGTATGAGCGCTTCATATTATTACATGTGTTAGCGCCGACTATTTCGTGTATCAGTGACGTCATTCATACCCGGCTGTACGTTCAAATTAACTACGTTATATTCCTTTACTAACGTTCGTGCATACTGCCCTCCGGATAACTTCATCCTTCCGTCAACCCGCAGTGCAATTGCTTGATGCCTCTAAATTGCAGTCTCCTAAACTGTCATCAGTTGGAGAGAATAAACCGACAATAACGTTGGGAGACTCGTGTATATGGACAGTGAACTCATCAGTAGAAGAACTTCAGTCCTCGCCATGATACGATCCCGCGTCGCAGGAATACGAGTAAAGCGCTTTACACACTGAGTCATCCAGCACAACATGTATTTGAGATTCAAGCTTTCGTGGGTATTTGACTGTTTGGGTCGACTACCAATTCCTCAGTTTTATCACTGATATAGCAGTGATAAAACAGAGGAATTGGTAGTCGACCCTAAAAGTGAAGTGCTGGACTCGTATTCCTGTAACGCATGATCGTATCATGGCGATGACTGAAGTTTTCCTAATGATGAATTCACCATCCATGTATATATGTCATCAGTTGATTCTGCTAACCACGCTTCATCATGACCTCCCTATTGTGCACCACGGCTGGCAACTGAACAGAGTCGCATTTGCTGGTCCTTCTTCAGCACAAACAATAAAAAACAATTATGAATGGCATGGCAGTGCTAGGAATTTGTTTAAATTATTGATGTAAATGCAATTCCTGAAACAGTTGAAACAGTTGAAACAGTTTATTACAACAATATTGTGCAGTCTACACGTTATTTTATTTTACAGTAATGATATTTCAGGGTACAAAACTGAAGGCCCTATTTAGGCTATTTAGAGCTTCTGGGGCAACATACTCCTTACATACTAACCTATCGATATTATCTATCCTAAAAGACGTATAAAATAGACGTATCATGATTTATTAAGCCCAGACACCAACTGGAAACAATCGCACGGACATTTAAATACCTGACATCCATTGGAGACTAAGCAAATAACTTATTTGGAGACAAATGGTTTGTTGCAACTTCCCAATTTATATTCAAAGAAACATTTTCAACAGTCTCAGCATGAATGTTTAAAATTTTTGATATGTTTAATATTCTATTCGGAAGAATTCGTAAAAACATGAAATACTTCGTCACGTAACGAATGGGAATCGCCTCTCACATCGACTCTTCAATTAAGCTCGGACCGGATCACTTGGTATGTAGGGCAGTGTCTCCCAAACTCACACAT
>SDVV010019214.1:0-13583 GCA_016164225.1 Gammarus roeselii | reverse complement strand
TATGTGTGTGTGTTTTTTCCGAAATTGAACAGTTTGCCTCTTATATTTTTATTTATAACGAGGTCCGCTACAGTATTTTAGCTGTTCAATATCGAATAACACACACGGTTGGTTTTTCATTCCATTTCAACCGCATCGACTTGACGGGACAAAACTAAGACAAATAAAATCAATCTGAGAATTCAAAGGTTACACCAATTCTTGAACGTCGGACATATTTCTGTCGAATTTGTTTTCTCTGATTAACATCCGTAAATCGAATGATCCTAGACTTAATTGGGTGTACATTGCTGCAATATTCTATATCTGTGGTGGTGGGCAAATTGACTTGTGAGAACCGGGTGATGGGTCTATAATGGTTTCGTATTCCGTGTGTACCACTCTGCAATTGGTCATTGACGATAAGGCGAGATGTGCTTACCACTGCCTTCTTACCCTAGTACTCTGGTCCACGGGTGTGCGTAGGAAAACTATGAGTAAGGCTGACGTGAAAATGAATTAGGGATTGTGTCTTGTGGGTAGCTTATAAAAGATTGCGTTGGCTTATGAAATTTTCGAACGAAGATGTGCATCTGAGGAGGATGGGATTAATGTTAGTAGTTACCAAGCAATGTGTATTCTTTTCAAAAAATTAATTGATTGCTTAAAAGTTTTGAAGTGTAAGTGTACGAGGCCTTGTTTAGTAACAAGTATTATGAAGTTGGAAAGTATTGTCTTGACAACGTAGTTATGAGTAATGAATTACATATTTTGGGTGTTAGGGAGAAACTTTTTGTTAGTGAGGAGTCTGAGTAGATAGTTGATAGCAAAACATCGGTGGAGTTTACCAGACACAGGAGACGTCACGCGCATTTCGTGGGGTTCCCTCTGTGACATCTAGAGAAAGTCTCCCAATGGCTTCCGTTAAGCTGTATTTTGATACGAGGATGTCATTTCACTACGCTCCGAGAAGCACTTTTCTATAATCGACCTTCGGATACACCGTACCTATGTTTAGAAATAAAAAAATGATTCATGATAAAATTCGGTTATAGCAACTCATGCATGCAGTGAAATCGATCTTGCTTAGTAACTATATGATAATATTTTACTATATTGCAGAATGAACTATCACTTTATTTTGTTTAGAGCTAAACGTTTTCGTGGTGACACTACCACAAATCCCGTTATTTTACACATTTTTTTGTGTTATATAAAGTAATATCCATAATCAATATTTATTAGAACTAACAAGTACACTCTGGTGATCTGAAAAAAACATTATAGAATAATATCAGAAATTCATGCACAATTATTACATCGACAAATAAATGTCATCCTCTCTTCCATCGAGTTTGCAACCACCAGAAGTGATAAAGATTACCTTCTGTAGTTATTAATCTTTGTTTATGGATACTGCCGTTTTCTCTGGTACGTGGGGTAAACCAGTTGAATAAATACGTTGTTATAAATCCCAAGTGAATCTACCGGGTCCCGGAAGCAGGCGTTGTCGGGGGCAAAGATTCGCTGTCCTATGTTTCAATAACATACGGTTGCCTTTAATAGCAACATCGATCGTTTTCCCGATTTATAAACATCATATCTCGTTCAAAATATCAGTGTGGCAGTCATTTGAGAGCATTTTTTTTATAGGATTAGGCATGAAAACATTTCGTAAAACATTTTGGGAAGGAAGGGAAACATTAAAAACGTAAGGAAACGACGAGGAAACGTATGATTGATTCAACACAATTTGAATCGTATAAGCAAAAAAACTACCAATATAGAACTATAACTGACATTACGATTGAACCCGTTTAACTGGCCGCCCACACACGTATCGCTAAATCATATTCTACGTTGATAAGGGCAAATATTTCCTGAAGTTTCAACAACCACGACAAGAACATCTTAAACTTTTGCCCTTATCTAGATATCCTGAACTTTCCACAAACGTGGAAAGTTCAGAAAATTGTCGAACAGTTCATGCTCAATGATAAGGTCAACAAAGTGGTCAATTGAGAATAACACAGGTTCTGATGTCATAATGCGTGTTCAATCTGAAGGTAAACGTGCGTTATATTACAATATTATTTGGTGTATTCATTTTTTTTCTTGGGTTAGACCAAAAAATCTAATGAAATGTTCGAGCAAACCGTTAGGGCGAATAAAAGTTCGGACTATGTATTACTTTATTGGAATGATGTGATTATTATTTTTCTGAATATATTAACTATAGAATAAGAACGTTTATCCAATAGAACAAGATCCTAAGCCGTTCAATATAATTTAAAAATAGTTTATCTGTTCTAAATGTTGGCATCATGTACAGTATCATGTATGAAATAAAAATGATCGCACTAATCATAGTGTTATTATACTTCAATTTTATTTGCATACGTACCGCTTTCTGTAGCACTAGGCACAATAATATTGTATAGTAGTGAAAGCCCCACTGGCCTTTCTAGCTACAAAGGAAAAACGAACTCATCTCGTCTTCTTCATCCTTCAAGCCGCCAATAATCGCTGTCTCCGGTCCCTGGCCAATTCTCTTAGCAACAGCCGGCATAACTCGAGATGGCGCTAGTTGGAGGAGTAGGTGCTCTGGTAACTTGGGTAGAGGGCTGTTCCGACTCACGAGGCAGGGAGCTGATCAGGCAAGTTGGCAGAGGGCTGCTCTGACGACCGGGGCTGGAGGCTGCTCAGACGAGCTGTGCAGAGGGATACTCTGGTGACCGGGGCACGGGGCTGCTCTGACGGGCGGGGCAGAGGACTGCTCTGGCGACCGGAACAGTGGGCTGAGTTGGGAATTGGGGCAGTTGTCTGCTGGGGCGACCGGGGCATTGGGCTGCTCCGGCGACTGAGAAGTGGGCTACTCAAGGACCAGAGCAGTTGGCTGCTGTGGCGACCGTTACCGTGAGCTGCTCTGGCGGCCGAGCAGTGCGCTATCTCGTGCTAGGAACAGTTTACTGCTTTAGTGACAAAGCCAGTGGACTTTTCTGTCACCCAGGGCAGTGGACTGCTCCGGCGTCTGGGACACTACGCTTCTCTGGTGGCCTGGTAGTGAGCTGCTCTGGTGACCGGAGCAGTTCTCTACTCAGGGATTCGGGACTGGGCTACTCGGGCGACATAGTAGCGTACTTTCACAGTGGTCGAGTTGTAATGTACATACATACTGGAGGAAACAGCTAGATATTCATATATAATAAGCATACAAACAATTCCGTTGCAGCGATGGTTGATTCACTACAGCAAGAACGACGTTTTCATTCTGCGTAGACCAAATGCCGCACTTCACGTGAATGGAAGGCTGACGGAAAGCATAATCTTACATTCCCACCAGCATTCATTACATACTAAATAATAGTCCCCTAGAGAAATAGGGTTCCTTTGCATTTGCTGCACTTGCTCTGGCGCCTAGAGATTAGTCTGTTTCTCCACTGACATCGATACCCCCTCGCCCCGAGCCGTGTGGCTTCTTAAAGGAACAGCCAATTGCGGGAAAGCTCATAAGGAGTCGCCATACAGCCTCATCCTTTAACCCTATCCTTTTCACCATCTCTCGTTTTAACAATATGTTTTTCCTGTTAGCCACCTATGCTTTGATCTTTCTATAGGTCGACGGCCACTCATATCTGCTTTCATTGCCCTGCCACGACTCAATCTCCTGCATGTCTATAGAACGACAATAAAAACCACATCAAATAACATAGCGTGCGTTGGTTGAAAGCAAAGGTTGAATACATAGTAAGTTTTTCCTGTCATCCTTGCCGTCTTTGCATAGGTAAAGTGAAGAAAGTTTAGAGGACTGAGATAAAAAAATTACTTATGCTTAGATTTTGTATTTTGAAACGTGATTTTCTTGATCGCGGTGTGCTCAATGTCGTAGAGTCCGGTGTCATTTAGTACAATGACGATATCAAACCTTGTTCGATAACCCATCTTACATCGCCTCACCAGTCGTGAACAGACATGGATTGCCTGATTTGGTTCAAAGCGTAGCCTCCTATTATTGCAATTCAGCGGCAACGCGCCATTGGACACAACGAGCATGATCCTAAACGCCCATGGCGTCCGGAAGACAGATTACTTACTGCTCAAGGGTTACAAAGAGCATGAACTGAATAAGCTAACTGCATGCGAGATGTGATACCGGAGCAGTTAATAGGCTTCTCGCTGCATAAGACGTGCGAGGTCAGGAGCATGCACGAGCTCAGGTGAAGGCAAAATTCTAGTCGTACTAGGTAAGGACAAGCATAGACAATATACTTAGTGTGCGGTGCTGACTCGTGGTACTCGTATCAACATCTTCGATCCATATCACACACATGGCAATAGAAAGGAAGTATCACCAACTTCAATGACAATGGAGTGTGGATAGAACGACCGCCCATTTACGCACCCGATGAACTACAATTATCGATGTATTTAATACATCTCTGATCAGATGTATCGTGCTTGAGCTTTAGTGTGGAATCAAGTTCAAAATCAATTCATAAGGCAGAAAATATATATTATTTCGCAAAAGTTTCTTAGGAAACAACTTCAACGTTACGACAAATTTCGGCTCATTTTAATATAATTGATGTGAGTTGGTAATTTTTTTTTTCATCTTAAACCATCTGCAGATTCCAAGCCAAAAAAAAATACTCGTGACTGTTGGGGTCTGCGTTCCAAGATATGATGCATTGTTCCAACGGGGCATTGATTATGTAAAAGCATAAGGTGCTAGTCGAGTAATAGATTTTAAATGATCGCTGGCAATCCTTCATATCACATGCATCAGGAAAGATAGTATCCTAACCAACGATCAAAAAATATTTCCGTCACAGATCTTTCAAACGAGTTATGCCCATTAATTCTCAACGATTTGGATTTGTACGCAAGTGTGACCGTAACTCAATAATATTTATTGGAACGTCATACATTTTCAAAGTTTTCTGGTCATTGACGGCGATTGGTAAATTCAAAAACGTTCGGCAACGAGATGGGGAAATCATCGACTGCGTCTGAAAATCCTCACGATCCTCCTCAGTGCTTGAGAAGGTCGGAAAGTAGGTTCTGTACGTTTGTGTCGCAAACAATTTCTACTGCTAGTGTTGAAGTCACTTATTCAAACCCGCGTTAAAATGGACAGGGGGTTTGCAAAAATGGACAGCTGTCTAAGCTGATCATGTTGGCTTAATTAAAAAAAACGAGAAGGCAGTGCGATGGCATAGCTTTGGCATGCGCGAAGAATTACGGCGCTCATTTTGATGCAGCGAGCTGCTCGACTAGTTCGGCACGCGAGAACTATCTTAAAAGTTTTGATAACTACAGCCACCACTCACCCTGTTAACTGCGCACTGTCCGAATGTTACAACACGTTGAAGAGATGTCGAAAAATTCCAACATGGTTGTTTTCATTAAACATTACGCTCTGCTCGGTGGTGGCTTCATAGCTCCCGTCAGAGTAATATTTTGATCATGGAAGAATTTTAAGTGTAGAGAATGACAAGCACGTTCACCCTCGTTGTATGAGGACATTAAATAGTTGGCATCTCAACGTTCGTTTTTTAACTGGTTTCCTGGTATGGATATCCTCTTTATGATATCTGAAACCTAAACAAAATTGCCGTCAATGTAGGACGAAACTTTGTATTGTGATAATTTATTTTACAGAAAGATGGATTATTGTCAGCTGAGCTTTACTCACATGAGGACTGTCTGTAACTCACAAATATTGTCTGATGGATACAAATACTAAATTACATTAGCACTGCTTGTGAAATCGGTGAAGAAAGATACTGTTGATCGTGTCCTATCAATTGGTTATCACCCGAACTGGACATTTACCTATCAAAATATTTATTTACGCGAGGGTCCTTCTGGAAAGCCAACGCAATAAATACTCCATACAGATAGTCACTCGTCGTTGAAAAAAATTAGACAATAAATGATACTCACTCACAATCATTTTGTTCTTCCCTTCCCTTCGTTTGTTCATTATATTTTATGCTTTTTAACCGATCATACCAAAATCGTAGATCTTGATCTCCTTCCCTAGTTGGACTGGTTATTTGTCTACCAACTCTGGTATATATTACACGGTATGAACCTTTCAGTAACTAATGAAAGGTAATATATAACCTTCCATTAGTAACTCAGTGGGTTGCCCTCAAAGAATGTTATTCCTCGAACTTTTAAAAGAGTTTCCTATTAATAGATAGACCCGTTCAATTTGATTTTACCGTGACAGCGGGTCTTAGTCTCAAATAAGATAACATCACCAACCCGTCTTCAGTTGTTTTTTTCTGATGTAGGTATTCAACATACTGAAGGCGGGGTCTAGAACAATGGAATTGTTCATGTTGTCAGTAAGGAGGGAGACACAATACAGGACACCCCCCTCTGACGGCGAAGACCAGTAGAACTGCCCACTTGTTTGATAATCCGATAAAGCAGGACACCTTCATTTCGAAAAACTTTTCGTATCAGCTAATATGAATTGGAACATCACATTGTATCCAGAACGCAAGAAGGGAGGTGATTTCCCAGGACAATGAATAAGTCTTTTTTTTTGTTATATTGTCACTCGAAGTCAAATATCTTGTTTTAATGTGAGTTCATGCACATGGTTGCCGGTATTTTGATATCCGTTTACGTTTCTTTATTTTTTTTTTATTTACATGAAGATGACCAATTCGTTCCATAATCTTTTGTTTCTCATGAATTTCAAATTATTTAGAACCGTTCCAAACATACAGTATTGAGACTTCATTTGCAAAGTAAATATTACAAGTACTGACTACTTATTGTAGTCATCAGAATATAAATCACATATTGTTAATGCAGTAACACATCTGTCACCTATTTCAATTGTGTAATTTACAATAAAAAGTACATCATTTACACTCTTTACCCTGATCAAAAAAGTAATCACTATTCATAACTCTTTCTCCTAACTATATATTGGAGCGATATTGAGGATTTTTAATATTGTAAAACCAAAATCGATCATCGCTTGGTAACGATGAAATTTTTGATGCAAACCCCATTTCACGGACGTCAGGAAATTCTTCACCAATTTTGGAATTATAAGTTTGGTCCTCGACGGAGCTG
This sequence comes from Gammarus roeselii, assembly GCA_016164225.1. Lineage (NCBI taxonomy): Eukaryota > Metazoa > Arthropoda > Malacostraca > Amphipoda > Gammaridae > Gammarus > Gammarus roeselii. Next base: position 6,503 of record SDVV010019214.1, on the reverse strand, counting down.
CACCGTAACAACATCATGCACCAGAGCCGAAAACTTTGTCACCATGACTTGTGACGCCGGCAGAAGCCACCAGCAACTTGTCGAAATGGCAAATACAACTTTAATGAATGATGATACAAGGAACGAAGTCGGACGCAGAATTTGAGGATCGGAAATAGCAGGGAAGTGTTTCCGAGAAAAAAAGAGGTTAATCTAAATAAAAATACGCAAATACATGCATTATTATTTCAATAAATGCATTTGTTATTAGATAAATTTATATTTTTTTCCATAATCACATTTTCTCACTTTTTTCCGTTATTTCCTTTTTGAGAAAAGAATACAAAAAAGTGGACCATTAGTAGAGCAGTACATGTGCCGATTTTGGTTCGCTAAGGGACATTAGTAGAGTTAATTAAGAATATTGCAAAAGTGGAGGAGTTGTGGTGCAATTATGTATCAGAAACAAAATGATCGTAATCGATAGTATAACAATAGCCGAATGATAGCAGAGTATGAACTGCTTTTTAGAAAATATGCAACATATTCAGGACTGCGTTGATATTATAAGGTTTTTATCACAGACACTAGGCCGGAGTTCACCCAGAAAGGGGGTGGCCGACGGCAATGCGCACCTCACAATCCTCTCATGCAATCACTCATTAAACTTAGCCTTTTGCGCTGAAGGGTTCGGCAGGTGACCCCACAACACACCCTCCGGATAATGAGTGCGATTTGTGGTCAGTGTCGGCAGCAAGGCCCGACAGAGTAACTGGTTTACCCCTGCAGCGTCATCATGACAGTCCCCCCCCCACGATCGATTCACAATCATTCTCCACTCACGCCTTTTCATTGCGCACTCTCTCACTACCTCCACACTCAAGTATCTCCTTCCTAACGCCTGCTTCCCATCATTCACCCACCCAAACTTCTGTGTCCCTCTAGGCCTACGTCCACTCGCCTCTGCCTCCATCACCCTTAGTACAAATCTTCCTCCATCCATCCTCACCATGTGCCCGAACCATCTCAGACCACGCGAATTAACTCTGTCCTCTAACTTCTTCGCCATCCCCGTTCTGGCTCGCACCAAGTCCTTATCGATTCTGTTTCTCATCGTCACACCAGCCATGTTCCTAAAACATTTAATCTCGAAGACATTCAACATTTCTCTCTCTTCTGCTCCTATCCCCCAAGTCTCAGCTCCGTAGAGCACAGTTGTGACAATGACACCCACATACAGCCTTCTCTTTGTTACCACCCCCAACGTCCTAGAGCGCATTACACTCTTCAGTGCACCCAACACATTACACCCTTCCTTCACTCGCCACAGCACTTCAGTTTCCATTAGTTCGGTCTTCTCCGCTTGGGTGCCTAGATACATAAAACCCTGAACTCCATCTAATAACTATACAATTAAGAGGACATTAATTCTGCGTGCATTCACATTCCTCGCGCATCTCATTACTTTACTCTTACCCACGTTCACTCGGAGCTTCCTCCTCTCACATACTCTACCAAACTCAGATCCTAGCTTACACAGCTTGTCCTCCAAATCCGACACCAGTACCGTATCATCCGCAAAGTAACTGGTTCAACTTACAATTCTGCCCATTCGTTTCCAACAGGTCCAACCAACGCCCCATTACACTAGCGTTCAACTCCCTGACCACTCCATCCATGTTGAGATTTAACAGCCAGGGACGTCTAACGCAACATTGCCTCCGACCCACTTTCACTGTATACCAATCACTCACTTCGCTTCCCACTCTGACACATGCTCTGCTGTCAAAATAGAAACTCTGAATTGCTTTCAACAGATTTCCACACACTCCATGCAAGCGCTACACTATCCACAGTACTTCTCTGTCAACCCTATCGTATGTCTTTTCCAAATTCACGAAGGCCCAGAACACATCATTTCCTTTCGAAAGGTAATTCTCATAGACTCGTCTTACTGCAAAAATTTAATCGGCACACCCTCTACCACTCCTCAAGCCAAACTGTTCCTCTCCAATTGCGTCATTCGAACAGTCTGTAATCCATTTTATTAGTTTTCGCCCGTACAACTTACCGACAACACATAGTAAACTGATAACTCTTTAGTTACAGAACTCACGTTTATCTTCTTTGCCCTTGTACAGCGGAACAATGCAAGCCCTGCGCCACTGAATCGGCACCACACCCGCTACAAAACACAGATTCAGTAGCCTCACTAGCTAATCGATAGTGTTTACACCACCCCTTTTCAAGCACACGGTCGCAACACTATCGAAACCAGAACCTTTCCCTGCATTTATCACCTCTACCGCCCGTGCACTTCTTCCCTAGTAATGTCCGCCACAAATCTCTCTAAAAAAACGCATTCGTGCATCCCCACCCCCAGCCACAATCTCAGCCTGTTCGTCATCCTGTACATTCAACAATTCATCAAAATATTCAGTTCACCTTTTCCGTACAACACCTCTTGCCGCCAACAACTGGCCCGTTTCATATTTCACAGCCTCCTCTTTTACGGTCTCTCCCGTTCTCATCCTCCTAACCTCTTTCTAGAGCATCTTTTTATTCTCCTCAAAATTATGACACAACAGTCTGCCCCACCTAGCATCAGCACTCCTTTTGACTCTCCTCGCCAACCGCTTCACATCATTCCTCTGTTCTTTGTTGTTGTCGGTGGCCTCCATCGACCTCCCTTGCAACCACTCCTCAAGAGCATTTCTTTTCTGATTGACCACCTCATTCCACCACTTGCAGCTCTTCCATCTGCAACCGCTCACAAGACGCAAGCCCCACACATTTTTCGCACATCTCAACACCGCATCTCTGAACGTCTCCCATTCCTATTCCACATCTCGCAGGACCTACCCTCCCACGTTATCATATTCCTCCCTTTGCGACTGATGGAATTATTTTGCTCTGTTTTCCTCATTCAGTTCATACACTTCCCTACATTTCTTACTCCTCCCACTTTTTTGTTCCCCTTCCACCTCTGTTCCACTCCTAATCATCATTCAACCAGCAGATTGTTAGACACTCCACCACCCTCCCTTCACAACACCCACACATCCAAAAAGTTTTTATTTCATAAAAAATACATTGATTTAGTTCACCAACACTTAAAACCAGAATGATGCTAGATTTTTTTGTCACTTTTTCCATTCGAAAACATAGAGGCAGTGTACCTATAAGCAGATAAGTTTTGATACGATAGGTTTCCATTTCCCTTTTTTGATATATTTTCTGCTACAAATAAAGACATCAAACGTTCAGATTCATTCTGCACAAACTGTTCTGCATGACAAAAAAATTCGGAAGTCACTTGGTGGTGGATCATAGAACTGAAAATACACACGTTGTACGTGTTGCTCAATTATTGTAAAATGAGTGACCTATTGGCAGCATTGCATTAACTATCAATATTTTAAATGCTAATTTCTACCCCTCGTTAGGGTTGTTTGTCTACCAACACCAGCCTTCCCAATCAGCTCTTCATGCTAGTGAGAATCTCATTTGATTGTCAGAGGTTTCGTCGAGAGAGCACCTTCCGCTGACGATCACCTGCCGTGTATGCACCAGCATGCTAGTGCTGCGTTTCATGCGAATGCCGTTTATTACTGCATGGTGCAGATATAGACATAGTAACTCTGGAGGCTGATGCTATCGGAAGCATTCCTTCATAACCTAACCTAGGGGCACGTATTTTGACCCCTCGGAGCAAACGTTCGGGTTATTCTAGGGCGTCTATTTCTATCCAGCGGGGCAAACGTACTGGTTATTCTATCTGGACTATTTTAAACCAACCTACCTTAAGAGCGTGAATTTCTAACCTGCGAGCAAACGTACGGGATGTTCTAGGACCTCTTTTTAATATGGCATCAACCTTAACGGATCATTCTAGGACGTCACCTCAATTTCCTGTATCTTGACTTCTACATTGGGTTCAAACAGCACAATCATAGCATCCACAGTTACTAAGCCGGGCGAGGAGCCTGAGCTGACTGACCGGCTGAATCCGTGTGCACTTTCTACATTTGAGTCAAATATGCGGCAATCAGCGGCGCTTAGGAATAACATTAATAAAGAATACAATGCAAATAAAGTTTTCAATGTAACTTGTATGAAAACGATCAAAACTATTTCCTAACTCAGGTGAAAATCAGTTCCAACAAGGAAGTAGTCACGACAATGGTGTAGGTTTCGGAACAAGGACGCAGTACTTCCCACAGGTAAATCTCACGGTTCAGCTCTGCCATCAGAAGCTTGGAACTCGTTCTCCTCACCCATATCGCAGCAACATTTACACTCTCAGACTCACGAGACGGTTACCGCCCCTTCGTTTGATGACCAACGCATTTCTTCCACTGATCACAATCCTAGGAGGTAGTCTAATCAAAAGAAACCTCAAACCATTCCCACGGCAAAGGTCATTTCCAAGGCGTGCGTCACTGTTAACAGCACATTCCTTAAGATCCAATGCTCACTATATAATGCTGCATTGTCAACTGCTTCACCAATTATCTAAGCAGCCGCACCTCCTCATGTCTACACCATATTTCATACTACCCTCATAATCCAAACAGGTGTACCTCTAGGTCCAATGACTTCTCCCTTCTTCATATTTTTTTTGTTTCAAACATTCAACAAACCGCCTTTCCATCACATCAAACCTCGACAATCTTACAAGCGCTCTCTGTTTCCTCATCCTCCCATTACAAAAAAAACGAATAGCTACACGAGACACCAACGATCGCTGGTCATCTCGACGGATCCCCGACGCATCGTGATAGCCCTCCACACCTTCGTCGCGTGCAGGCCTATCAACAAATAACTGGCCCTTTCAAGACTTCACAGCCTCCTCAGCATGTCATGCTCATGAGTTAGCTTTCCATGATGAAGAAGTCAGATGGGGCAACGTACACGAGCTGGAACACAATCCGATATTTAAAAAGTTAGCAGAAAAAGTACTCGGAACTTGTTCATCTGACTAAATATAATTTCCATGTATGACTTAGTATATATCTTATTCATGTGTCTCACGTTATCTTCATGAAAATACTCTAACACATATTTTTATTTCAATGTCTCTACCACTGTTCAATTACATCCATTGCTGCAAATTATTCAGTGTCTTTTTAATCAGGGTTGTGACAGCCAGGGAAGCAATAATTTTATGCTGACTGTGCGTGATCCGTAACGTAAGTTGCCATTTTTGCATCCACTAAACATGAGCAATTCTTAAAAATTGACATCTAGATCTGTTTCACACCTTTTGTTGCAGCTGATTTTGGGTACATTGGACAATGATACTTTTCAGGACAGGCATCCTATGCAGCCTCTCATTCCTGGAGTTTCACACCAGGACGTTATCTCTGGCCTACACCCCTTGCAGTCTGTGAGCCCTGCCACTTTGAGCCTGCACGATCCTTCACCGAAACTCTTTTCAGTGACGGTTTAATATTGGAGGCCTCAGAGAGCTACCAAACACATCCGTAAGGAAGCTGATAGCATACGCAAATGCAGCACTCATTACGGTAGAAATGTTTGAAATACTGGATGCAGGCTGCGATACGACTTTCCTTTATTAAAATAGAATAATGAGAAGCAACACCAGTTAATAAATTTATTTATAGAGGCGAGAAGTGCAAGCCAAACACAATCATTGGTGTAGCTTTGTAATTTGACAGCTTGCGTAAGCACTGGAATGTGCGACGGGAGTGAAGAGGACACCATTTTATTTTGCCCGAAAAATACAGCGACAAATAGGAAGCTCCTGTCATTTATTTGTATTGAGAAGTGGGAGGAATAAGGCCCAGGATATCAAAAAGGGCCAATAGATGAATGGAATAACGAAATCTTCCATGAATAAATTTTAGGACCTCACTCTCTAATTTTGTTGCAATTATGTGTCTGCTCAGACACATGACACAACTGTGTGATAAATAGTGCTGGCTCTGTGATGGATATGATAGTGTCTCTGTGATGGGAATGATGGTGTCTCTGTGATGGATATGATGGTAACTCTCTGATGGTATGTAGAACCATATCAGGGAATATGCTATGCTCCTTAGTTTATGCTCCATTACCTTGAACAGCGCAATCTTCGTGTGGTGAAATGCGCTTATTCGCCCAGTTAGGATTATTTTAAATTCGTCCGTTGAACACAGAAGGGAAGTCTGTATAACAGTTCGGTTGAACCCGCAAATCTCATTATTGTCAAATTTATGGTACATTTTGATGAAACAAGTGAGGTGCCGCTGCGTTCCCCATTTGTCGCTGGTATCTCAGGATCAGATATACAAGTAAGATATCCCCAAATTCTCATATCAGACATGTAGAATTTGTACGAGTCAATTCCTCCGCGTATTGAAGCAGTAATATTTAATAACCGTTGAAAATTGAAAAACAATGATATAACATGATGTTCATTAGACATTATTCCCCCTGTACCTCGACAGTGTTACACAAGCAGAAACGGGTTCATAAATCCAAGGTTTATTGAATGTGTTAAGTTTTGTTGTATTATATAT
>SDVV010019213.1:0-13583 GCA_016164225.1 Gammarus roeselii | reverse complement strand
TCGACTCGCCTCAACATGTTTCGACTGATCTCGACGCACCTCGACCAGCCTTGACGCGACCCTCGCCCTCTGCGCCAGCAATCCGCGGACTGTAGTGGCCAATTGTTCTACTCATGCATCTCACAAACATTTTTCTGTGTATGGGTTTTACAGCGCTGGAGGGGCTCAACATAAAAAGGGTCCCACTGTTTCTCAGAAGGGTCCGAAAGGGTCTCAAGGAGACCCAGAAAGGTCCAAGTGAATCCCCCCAAATCCACCTGGTCTCCCAAGTCCCCCGGGTTCCCGAAACCCCGGGTCCCAGAGTCCCGCGGGTCCCACGAAAACCTCCCCTCTCTGGGTCAACCAACCTCGATACATATAATAATAACAAATTCAGAATTTATCACCATGAAAAAAGGGCAGAGAAGAATAATAGAGCCCAAGCAAGAAGAAATACTAAAATACTAAAATAAAGTGTGAATGATCTATAAAATGAATAATCATCCATCCACCCCAATGCTAGTTCGAGTGCACGAAGCTCCGCAGAGAACACGGAGGCCTCTTGTCGGAGGGTGGCCGAGAGTGGGGTGTTTTCGCACACAGCGGCGGCTCCCACTCCGTCCGCGGTTTTGGAGCCGTCAGTGTATATGTGAATTTTAACGGAGAACTAAAATTACCTGGTTAGCGAGGATGCCACGGGTAAGAGGGTGTTAACTTAGGGTACCCATAAGGAGTACTTGAAAACTATAATGAGAGGTTTGATCTCGGAATGGTGGACGGTTTTTATTTTGGAAACTTCACTCATTCCTTTTTGTTCTATATAAAAACTTATGCGATGGTAGGAACGGTCAAATATTGCTTGCTCATTCGTTACAATTCTGCTACTGCGCAAATCTAAACAACCTCAATTCAATAATACACCCAAGCCGTTTTTGCGATTGGTTTATTAAAAATATTCTTAGAAACATAAGTTCGAGGATTCAAAATGACAACTAATTCAAAGACATCTGCTATAATCAATGCTAAGTGTTAAACACAGCCTGATGATATTCTCACAAAGGTCCTAGCAACCGAGTAGTTTATGTGACACAGAAGCATTTCTCAACAGATCCTAACGCACTTCTGTACTCTGGTGCAATAAAATTCCAATTAGCGAATCTTACTGCCGAAGATGTAATTTCAACGGAATTTTAACACATCAACATATAACTGTTCAACTCTTCTGTTGTACACCAAAAAAAAGCTCCGGAAACCCATCGTTATTCTAACTTCTCTGACGGGACAACACGTTGACGTCGAAGATCCGTGTCCTGACAGTACAGAGATCGGCGACTCGTGCTGCGCTCGTTGACATAACTTTATACTGAGCGAGAGATTCAGATAAAAATATATTTCATGAAAAAAGGCTTTGCGACATGCAACTGTTTCCACTATAGGCGCAGGGTGACCGGTCCAGTCCGTCACAGATAAGAGGAACGCCCGCCCGCACGTCCACGGTTGGGCTTATCGAGGCTCGAACTTGCAAAATGCTGTTTTGTAGTTTGGTTTGCTAACCACTTGACCACAGCAGTTCGAATAGGGAAACATTGAACACATAAGATACGAGTGTTGAGGCTTTCCAGCGCGTTGGAGTCAGCGTCCTTCTGACGCCGAACGCACATCAAATAAGCAGCTAGTGCTGTATCAAAGTTATAGTCAAATTTTATATTTGATCAGAGAAATTGAGTACTACTGCGTCAAGTCGATGTCCTATATGGTGAGAATGTCCATGTTATGCACGGGTGCCAGGTATAATGACGTCCTTAAGGTGTCACAATGTGATCCAACAGCGGCTAATGGAGATGAGGAACAGACGACATGAAACGGGGAGCCTATGCATGAGAGTGAGAGACAAGTTCAAAGGAATGAGAATGAACCAAACATGTGATGCAACGAGGCAAATTATATTCAAATAAATCGGGATGGGAGAGAAAATAAAAGATAGTGAAGGGTTAGGAAGATGAGTCTGAAGGAATATAAGTGTTCACCCCACCGGTTGTGCCGTGACTCCGTGCGGTCCGCGACTCTAACAGGTGCCTAAGAATGAAAGGGGGCATTGAACAAAATACTAACGTGAACAAGCTCGTGAACTGTAATGCATAGAATCAGATGTTTTTTATGGTGCGTTGAAAAATGTGTTGAAGTTGGTGGGTATAATAAAACTGAGTGAGCGTAGGTCCAGAGGAAGGCCCAAGTTTAGGGGGGAGGGGGGGGAGAGGGAATTGTGTGAAGCTCGTTTTAGGAAGCATAGATAGATTGAAGGGTCCATCGTCTTAGAGTTCGGAAGGATATGAGATAAAAGGTGATAAATGCGGAGGTGATGTAGGTGGATGGATTGCGTGAAGCAGGTGTAAGGAAGGAGGGACGTAACTGTCGATTTGATCCTTTGTTCCACCAGAGCCTCAACGCTAGTCATAATATGTTCCCCCGTAGGGCTCGATAATCATGGATTCCAGTAGGCTCGCATGCCTCAGTTTGCGAGAAAAAACATTTCTTTTAAAGTTAAAAAAATGTGAACAATTTAGCAATGTCAGACGCACGCTGGTGCGCATATGAAAAACGGATCTCCGCTTCCAATCATTTAGGACGTCAAGAGTAATATATACGCACGCTAGTGCGTACAGGTAGCATCGTCGAGACTAGTACAAGGTTTATGCCTACACGGACAAAGTCAGTTCTGACAGCAACGCAACACGACCTAGACCGCCACGCGGTCCTGGTCGACCACAGTACACTTCATCTATTCAGGCAAGACATAGACGGAACGAATCCTCGCCTCCAATAATTTAGAACTTCAAGAGTAATATGTACACACGCTAGTGCGCACAGGTATCATCGTTGGGACTGGTACAAGGTGCACGCACGCCAGTGCGCGCAGATAGTATCGTAGAAATTGGTACAAGGTCTACGGCTACACGAATCAGATCAACTCCAACAGCGACGCATCGCAAAGTTTATAGTTACGCGGCAAAGGTCGACCACAGAAATTACGTATGGTCCGCACAAGCGCGAGCGAGCACAGACTGAAAAAAACGCTTATTCACAAGATCACAAACAGGAGCTCTCGCACAAGTACACTAGCATCATTTTATACGACAGAATTGCGGAACGTAAAAAGGAAAGAAAGGGCAGGTTCATTATGGGCTAAAAATTGCTCAGATTATTATCATCGCACTTATTGTTCAAGGGGATAAGGTGAGGGGGGGCAGAGGACCCTTGGGTCCCAAAAGAGCCAGACGAATCCCGGAGAGTAACCCGAGTCCCCCATCTCAGCTCATATCGGCTTGTCTTGAATAATTTTGGCCAGTCTCGGCTTGTCGCGACCAACTCGACTTGCCTCAACATGTTTCGACTGATCTCGACCAGCCTCGACGCGATCCTCGCCATCTGAGCCAGTAATCCGCGGACTAATAATTAATTGTTCTATTCAAGCATTTCACATATGTACATTTTTCTGTGTATGGGTTTTACAGCGTGGGGAGAGGAAAGCAGGGGTCCCAAAGGGTCTCAATGGTGTCCCAAAGGGTCCAAGTGGGTCTTCCCAAATCCTCCTGGTCTTCAAAGTCCCCCGGGTCCCACGAGTACCCCTCATACCCGGGTCACCTAGTCTCAACCAGCCTCGGTTCGTCTCGACTCATCGCCTCGCCAATCGACTAGTCTCCACTCGCCTCAACCGGCCTCGACCCCTCCACGCACAGTGCAATTCAAGACTTTCAGTCTCTAAGATTACGAGCAACATTATTTCACCATTTAGTCATCAAAACGCCTAGCTGTGCTCGAACATTTATTAGGTGTCCGGGAGTGTGCAAATTCTCCCACCGTAGGTTGAACTAGACTAACTAACATACCGCTTAGTCTACCTAGGGCCCCTGTGGGCATCTGACGATACATAATTATATAACTAATCCAAAATTGTGTATAGGGCAGAGAAAAATAATAGAGCCCAAGAAAGAAGAAATACTAAAATGATGGTTTATTGATTATATAAAATGAATTATCATCCATCCACCCCAACGGGTGGTGGAAGATTAAAACTGGTTTCACTGTCAGGCCCTGCAGTCGACACTGGCCTCGGACCGCACTCCTGATAGAGTGTGTGTTGCAAGGTCTCTCTGCCGAACCCTTTAGCGCAAAAGGATCAAGTTAGTTTGGGTGTGAGCGTTGGAGAGGAGTGCGGGCTACCCCGTAGGTCACGGAGATCATTAGCGAACTATCGAAAACAATTTTTTTTACAATGTAATAGTGGTATATGCACGCTGATGTACATACAGGAATGATACTTCAAACAGAAATGAAGGATTAATACGTCGCTATCTAAACAGACTCGTTTTGTGCACTTTATTAATGGGCCGAAATACATTGTAGGGTGGAAAGGTTACGTCGTTTGTACACCATTAAATTTCTACAGTTTTGAATAGGACGGTATTTTTACCCAAAGCGATTTCTTTCCGATAGGTGAGGTTAGTGGGTGTGTTCAGTAGACGGAGAGGGATTTACAAAAATTTGATGAGTTGCTGCAAGTGCGTCACAACCAGCAGTAAGTGAATCACGCTGATAGCACAAAGGACATGGTAGCGAGAACGGTCCCATGCCTGCGTCCATTAGATTACTGGGAGTTATCCACGTGTTTCCTACACACACCAGGCGGTTGATGAATACTTCGTCTCTCCTGATGGAATACTTGGTTTCTCTTTCTCCACGTAGTAGCGTAGATTTCCTCGCTACGTAGTAGCGAGGAAATCTGCATGCTCATATCCCACAAAGTGACGCGGATCCAGTTTCGCCCGCTTGTTCTGCCTCGGATTTAGTGTAGTGTTGAATTTTACGTAGAGCAGTTTGTAGAATGGGGAGTTTAAGGCAGAGTGAGATAATTTGGACCTCATTTCCACAGGAGCCTAAACGCGAGTCATCGCCCGCTCCTACGTAAGCCGAGTAGAGCTCAAGGGAGTAGAGAAGAGACCTCGGTGAGGAGGGTAGATTTAGAGTGCAACGAATAGGCGTGAGAGTAGAATGACTGTGAATGGATAAGTTTTGATGCGGATTGTGAATGGACGAGTTTAGTCTCGGAGAGAAAAGAGATGGACGTGAGTGGGGGAAGGGCTTGCCAATTATAGCGCAGCAGGGTTAAACCAGTAAACGCTGTCGGGCCCTGCTGCTGCCACTAATCTCACACCTCACTCCTGACCCTAGTTGTGTGCTGCGAGGTCCTGGCCGGACTCTTTCGTGCCAGAAGGGTACTTTGTTTGAGTTTTGCATGAGAGTGTGAGTTGTGCCTTGCCGTCGGCTACCCACCTTTCTAGGGGATTGGGTCTGTTATCTGTAATAGGTAACGCTGTCTGACAGCGGACGGAGGACAAGTCTTTCAAACTTCCTCAACGGTACAAGTTCTTACCAACACCATTGCTGTGGCACCAAGTCACCGACCACGCAAAGAGAGTGGCGTTTTCTGGATGCTGCTCACAAGTTCAGTCAGAGGAGATAAAAATCGCGCGAGCCGATGCTTATCAGCACAACTTCAGTGACAGACAATACTCTGTCCGTGCGTAAGTCCGCACCACTATGCTAACCTGCAAGAAATTTACATCACAATCTGCTGTTTCAAGCTCCTTTTCTGATCAGTATTGGAAGGTCATCTGTTCTCTCGTTGTGCCTCCGCGCACTGTGATCAGCCAATAAGCGGCCATGGCACAGGCATCACCTACTCTTCTCTACAACAACAGATACAAACACCTCCAAATCAGACAATAACAATAACAGTGAAGAAAATATCTTTTAGCAGTAGTCTCGACAATCATGTTCATCAAGCGTTCGTGCTCAAAATCCGAAACTTTCTCAAATGAACACAAGATATGATTCAATAATAAGTGTTCGAAACAATCTTCAGCAAATATACATTTTGGTCGCATAATATATGTTAAAGTGAGATACCCAGTGTAGTAGCTGCATTAAAGCTTTTTTTTTTTGCTACAATGTGTTGAACATAAAACAATCGGCATAAGTAATACATGGAGGGAAAAGCCCCAAGGCGGTGACCATATTTATGGTGTTGTGGGCGACGACCACTGTGCTGAGGAAACGGCAGCCACTGCAGCGTAGTTACCGAGGACTACAATGAATCATAGTGGCCGTCATGCACAGCAGCCGGCAGCTACAGCATGGCTTCAAAGCGAATATGTGCACTGCGCGAAGAAATGTGAAGAGAGGGCGGCCAAGCAGGGACGCGACTACGCATAACAAAGTGTTAATATTTACACAGCCAGGACTTGAAAGCCTCAATACAAAAGGTTGTAACGTTAAGTAATCGCTACATTCAATGAGCAGAAACACGCAGAATTGTTAGGCAATACTGACATCGGCTTGCTGGAGGTATTTAAGCAAAAGCTGCTGCTCGGTCTGGTCCAGCTGCGATAACCTCTGCTGCACGATACCAGGTTGAGCTTGCGACACCTCCGACAGTTTTTGCGCAAGGTATAATCTGGTGCTAGCCACCTGTCTGTTAAGCGGATCCAGGGCGGGTTTAGCCGCGTGCGTCAGCTTTGTTGAGCCAAATGCGATGGGGTTGTCCTCCATCTTGGAGAAAAGCTCACTAGAGGCATCGCCTGCAACATTCACGTTCTCTTGCGTCAGCTCCACAGTCTGGATGAGGGCGGTCAGCACCGCCTGCCAGTGCCCCCCGCCCAGCTGGCCAGAGAACACGGATGGCTCACAGAGCACGTTAGTTACGGCCACGCAGCAAAGGCGCCGCTCAGACTGCCCGATCTTGGCCAGCTCTGGCACCACCAGTCGCTGTAGGACCATTGAAAACATACCGACCTGGAGTCCCTCGATCAAGTCGACCAGTTTTTGCACAGAGTGGATCACGAGGAAAAAACTAAAGAAGATGATGAGGGACTTCATGTACTTGGTCGTCTTATTGGTAGTGAGCCTGCGGAACATGACGGCAAACAACTGCGGCCAGAACTTGTCCATTGTCTGCCCGGGAGCGTACATCAGCAACGACTGCAGTAGATAGAAACCTTCATGATCGTGAGCGCGAGAGCTGTTCAGCTTGCTGAAGATGCCCAGGATAGCGCTCAGCTTGCTCTCTTCGACGATGCGGGTCGGGGCCATCTCGATGAAAGACTGCAGAAGTCTTACCATCGGGGCGACGTACCCTGAGCGCTCCCACAGGGCAGGCATCACGATGAAGGGAAGCAACTGGAAGTACGGTTCTGGGACGGTGGCCTTTTGATTTTCCAACATAACTGACAATACCTGGAAAATATATGGAATGATGCTGTCTACTTCATCTCTCAAGATGTCTTGAAAAACTGGGAATAAACTTTGATCAAACTGCTCCACGGCGTTAAAATCGACTGCGCCACAGACAGACTTGATGAGCACTGTTAGGGTCTCAAACAAATAGTGGACGTAGTGTGGCTTAGTGGGATTCTTGGCAACAAGTCTCAGCTTCGTGATGAGTTCTGTTAGTAAGCCCCCGGCATAAGGGACGACCTGTTCCTTAAGGCCTTCTGTGACCCTCATCATTGCCTTCATCACGTGTTCGTTCTGCTCCGAACCGGTCACGCTCAGAGCCTGCGTAATGAGAACAAGGTGAACTGATGAATAGTGCTTCAGTAGAAAGATTACAAAATAACTGAATGGCTGTTCAAGACAAAGTATTGGTATCAGGTGATATTAAACGTAACATTGCGGCTTCCTCAGTCCCAGAGTTCAAACATGTCATGTTCTAACACAACAGTTACTTCTCCTCCAGGAATTTAAAACATCGCCAACTGATCATTTCACCGAATGACCAGAGCACAGATTCATCACAGCAGTGCCATGGATCCATCACATGCACGCATTATTCATGAGCGTAATGTGCGTCTATGCACATTGTTCGATCACAAGCTCAATAGTTTAGTTTACAGATTAGGCTAGACAAGCACTCGAGTCAGAGCCCTTACACGCAAGAAGAAAAATTAAAGAGAAAAAACGGGAACTTAAAAAATGAGAACTACAGCAACGAAAAGAGGAGGAAAGAAGCACACAAATAAATTTATAAAACACCGAACGTAACCTGTGTTCACACTTTGTCACGGGCCCGGAAGAACGTCAAATCTCCTACGTCAAGTTGAACCATTACCTTGCGTTTAACATCAATCACTACGGGCCTGCAAACGTGTCGGCCTCACCTGAAAGCAGTTGGTGAATAGCGGCCCGGCGAGGCTGTTGAGCTCATCAGGAAGCAGCAGCGGCAGCTGGTCGGTGCCTCGCAGCACGAGGCAGCGGTCTAGGGCTGCGCTGGCGTACGAGTGCACCACCACACTTTTAGCGCCCATCAGCTGGAGTGGGGGGAAGGGAGGGTGAATTTATGCGATGTGGGGTCGGGCTCACTATCGAAACGGAGGAAAGGACTAACTACCAGAATAGAGGGAATAGGATGAATTTTGGATAAAAATTGCACAAGATCAAGTGAACTCTCATCCCAAAATATTACAAGAGATATATCTTGACCAAACATTTAATTTCCTAAAACCTCATCGATGGCATCCGACAGCGCATGCAAGCTATGGACTTAGTTATGAGAGGCGGTGTGTAATAGCACAGGCTTGCTCACCTGAGCTAGTCTGGGCAGGGCCCGCTTGATGGTGTCCGGCGGCAATATACTTCGGAAACTGATCACGTACTTGATGCACTCAGCCGTCACCAGAGGGAGGTGATTCACTGTTAAGCGAGTAAATGACATTTGGAATAGTGTTAGTGGGTGTGCAGCTCTTGACAGAAAGACCTACGAATTGTGAAACAATTAGAATAAAAATTTTAATGTTCAAAATAGTTGAATAAAATGGCCAATGATTCTGATACAGACACTAAGCCCACTACCCCAGAAAGGGGGTGGCCCACGGCAAGGCGCACCTCACACAACTTTGCCCTTTAGTGCTAAAGGATTCGGCCGGTAACCACGCAACACACACTCCGGGTCACGAGTGTGGTCCGAGGATCCGTTGTCAGCAGCAGGGTCCGACAGCTTTTGCTGATTTACCCCCGCCGCATCAAGATGGCCGGGCCCTCCCCACCCACGACAATCCCGACAACGTGATCAAGAGGGTGGGAAAGCACATAGCGTCAAAAATCTACCGTTCACAACCATTTTCCACTCAAGCCTGTTCATTGCACGCTCTCTCGCTACTTCCACATTCAAGTCTCTCCTGCCTAACGTTTGCTTCACATCATCCATCTAACCGAACTTCGGTCTACCTCTAGGCCTACGGCCACTTGATTTTGCCTTCATCACCTTTTTCACCAATCTCCATTCATCCATCCTCACCATGTGCCCGAACGATATCAGAACACGGGAATCCACTCTGTCCTCCAACTTCTTCACCATCTCAGTTCTGATTCGAACCACGTCGTTAGTGAACCTGTCTCTCAGCGACACTCCAGCCATGCTCCTCATACATTTCGTCTCCTCTGCTCTCACCCGTCAAGGCTCGGCCCCGTATAGCAGAGTTGAGACAACGACACCCTCATACAACCCTCTCGTTGCTTTCATCCCCAACGTCCAGCAGCTCATTACACTCTTCAGTGCACCCAGCACTTAACACCCCTCATTCACTCGCGACTTCACCTCAGTTTCCACTAGCTCAGTCTTCTCCACATGAGAGCCCAGATACTTAAAACACTGACTTCTTCCAGCAACTCTCCATTTAGGAGGACACTGATTCTGCTCGCATCAACGGCCCTCGAGCATCTCATTACTTTACTCTTACCCACGTTCACTCGAAGCTTCCTCCTCTCACACACTCTACCAAACTCAGACACTAGCCTACATAGCTTCTCCTCTGAATCCGAACCAGGGCCGAATCATCAGCAAATAGCGACTGGCTCAACTGCCAACTCCACCCATTCGCTTCCAAGAGTTCTAAGCCAAGACCCAGCACACTCGCGTTCATCTCCCTGACCACTCTATCCATATAGAGGTTGAACAGCCAGGGAGACATCACGCAGCCTTGTCTCAGTCCCACTTCCACTATTAGTTTTAGTATTAGTTATAGAGACATAAAAAGATGAGAAGTCGAATAACTGATTCATCAATTATTCTCCTCTCTCAATTCAAAATGAGCATAGAAACAACCTACCAAGCACTCTTCTGACTAACTTATGGATGCCCGCCGCCATCTGCTATATCATCACTTTACTGACACCTGTCACCTCAGGCTTACATCATATCATCTGCACGATCGGAATCACACGACACACCGTCACTGTGCTCCAACTCTGGCAGGACGTGTACCGCACACACTATCACTACTCCAGCTCTGGCAGGCCGTGTACCGTACGCACCATCACTCTGCTCCATCTTTGGCAGGACGCGTGCCGCACATACTATCACTCTGCTCCATCTCTGGCAGGACGTGTGTCGCAACCACCAGCCCTCTGCTACATCTCGGGTAGTTCATATGCCGCACACACCATCACTTTGCACGAGCACTGGTAGGACGAGTTCTGCACCCACCGTGCTTCAGCTTTGCAGAACGTGTGCCCCACTGAATATCACTCTGCTCTAACTCTACTAGATGTGTGCCGCGCTCACCATCACTCTGCTCCAGCTCTGGCAGGACGTGTGTGGTGCAGAACTCCGTGACGTTGACGAGCGCGTTGACCTGCGTGGCGCCGAGGCGGGCGGTAGAACCCTTGGCGGACATGGTCGTGACCAGGTAGATGGCGGCCACCTTGTTGCGCCAGCACTCGGTGGGCTTTTCGCTGTAGCTCGCCAGCATGCTCTAGTTGAGGAGGGGACCAATCGGATCAGTGTGGAATTCGTTATTTTGTAAGTGCACATATTGCATTGTAACTTAAATTCGTCATCTTCATGGCCCTTCAAAGTGAAAAGCGCATTGGCCTATAGACCCATGACAGGCGTAGCCAAATTACTCTTCTTTTCAGTAACCTTTATACAAAGGTACCTCGGGGTAAGGACCGTAGCACCTTAAAGCCTCGCGGGAGAGGAGGAGGTACTTGCAAGCCTCAGCGCTTTTCACTTAGCAAGGCAATGAAGATAAGGCATTTAGTATCAATGCAATATAGTCAAATAGGTGACGGAATGTATGTCAGTTTTGGACTAAAAAATGAATCCCCCCAAGGGGGGAATTCATTTCGTATCAGTTTTTTTGTTGTAATTTTTTAGAATTTTCAAATTAAAAAGTACAATTAGGAAATAAATTTCCTCGAAAATACTGAAAGTTTTTTTTTCCAAAAACATTGCTTCAGCTTCACTAAATATAATTTGTCTTATCCCACATGCTGTTAACACTGGCTTTGTGGGGTAAGATATGAATCCAGGGAGTATACACATGATTCTAGACATCATTTGATAATATTGATATAAATTAGTGGGTGATGGGCAAAAATGAGGTAATTTATGAGAGCTTATGGGGTGAGAAATGAACAGGTATTTGGTCTTATTTTTACCCCACTAGTATTTATTTCTTGGCTCATGCCTGTTTATTTCTTGACCAAATCCAAAGCATATAGCTTCCTCGTGGTTCATTCTGAAAATAAATACATATTTATCTTATAGTTCCTGAAGCAGTTTGTGGAGCCTGTTATAGGAACAATACTTTCTAATTTAACAGACGGGCACTTGAGACACATTTTGCAGGCAACAGTGGATAGCCATCAATAAGGCTATTTCAAGTCTTGAAATTACTACTCTATTCCACTGACCTGCTACATCCCTTGGATGTTGCCTGCCTTGCACCAATGAAGTTGCTATACGATGTGAAATTCGCACAATTTGTACAGGCAACTGGTGTGAATCAGGCACTCCAGAAGTGTGCATTTCTAAATATGGTATCACAGGTGTGAAGATGGAGCTAGTCTGCAGATAATGTGAATTCTGGCTTAAGGGCGACCGGGATAGTGTCCCTTGATAGAAAGAAATATGACGTGGCAAAGCTTGATGAAATAAAAATGAAGACTTGCAACCAATGGTTTGACGTCAAGTAGCTGAAAAAAAAATCCGATTCTGCAGGAGAAGTCCCTTGAGAACGTGGATGTCAGTGATGATGAGCAGTCCTTGATACGACTGAACAGCCGCCTCTTCAGCAACTGCCGATGCCTTCTCTACAGCAATTCTGACAAAATCTGTACAGCAACCTCCAACCAACAACACCCTTGAGAGGAACAACACTACTCCCTTTCATCTTGCCACCAGGTTGCAGCAATTGAACTCTAGGTAGTAACTCGCGTACCCCACGCCAATCATCTTTGAAAGAAGCCTGCTGTAAGCTCTTGCAAGACTGCACCGTGGGTGAGCTTATCGCCGAGTTGAATAGCCGAACTACAGAAGGAGCGAAGAGGCTAGGATTTCCGTTCTCTGTAAAACCTTTCCTCAAAGACGGCAAGACGAGCGGGGGGAGGAGAGGCTCACGCCTCTCCGAACCCTATAGTTAGGGTCGCTGAATGTGCGTGGCTGTAGGACGAATGATGTAAAGAGGAGGGAGATTAGTTAGATGTTCGTGAGGAGAAAATTTGATGTGTTGGCGCTGAGTGAGACGAAATTGAAAGGTAAGGGAGAATGTGAGTTTGGTGTGGTAATTGGTAGAAAGTCTGGTGTGGAGGAAGGTTGGGCACGAGAAGGGGTGGTTTTGGTATTGAGTGATCGGTTAGCTAGTAGCGTTACCGAGTGGAAGGAGGTGTCCTCAAGATTGATGTGGGTGAAAGTTAAGTTAGGCGTAGAAAGATGGGTATTTGTGAGTGCTTATGGACCTGGCAGCGAGAGGAGTGAAGAGGAGAGGGAGCAATTCTGGATTGATCTGAGTGAGTGTATTGAGAGTTTTGGAGGTCATTTCAATGTAGTTGTACTGGGTGACCTTAATGCGATGGTTGGAGATGTAGTGGTGGAGAATGTGATAGGAAGGTATTGCGTGGTATTGCGTTCCCGGTAGAAATGACAGTGGAGAAAACCTGATATGTCTGTGTATGGAGCAGGTGTTTGGTGGTCGGGAACAGTTTGTTCAAGAAGCGATATATCCACAAGTACACATGGGTATGGATGGCCCATGGTGCAGTGGTGGAGCGAGGACTGATGGATTTTGTGCTGATATCGAGGAGAGTGGTGTGGAGGCTGTTGGATGTGCGGGTTTTGAGAGGGGAGGATGGAGGAGTGTCTGACCATCTGCTGGTAGAAGGTAGATCAAGAGTGGAGCAAAAGTGGAAGGGCAACAAACGAGTGGGAGGAGAAAAAGTGGTAGTGAGAGTGAGGGGACTGAACGTGAGAAGTAGAGCCGAGGAGTTCCAGCAGGCGTTGAGGGAAGAATATAACTACGTGGGAGGACAGAACCTGAGAGATGTGGAGGAAGAATGGGAGGCGTTAAGGGATGCGTTGCTGAGATGTGCGAAGAATGTGTGTGGTGCGCGCCGTGTGGGCGGGTGCAGAAGGAAAGGTTGCGAATGGTGGAACGAGGAGGTCAAACTGGCGGTGGCACGGAAAAGAGGAGCGTTTGAGGAGTGGTTGCAGGTGAAGTCGGTGGTGGCTTATGAAAGCTACAAAGAGAGGAGAAGCGAGGTGAAGCGGG
>SDVV010019212.1:0-13583 GCA_016164225.1 Gammarus roeselii | reverse complement strand
GATCTTCACCAATTTTTTGTGTGAAGATTAACTTCTCTTCGAAAACCGACTGGCACTATATATATTTTTTTTTCTGAAGACATTATTTTCTGGTCAATTTGGTTATCCAAACCTGCCACCTGCACGGAGTCGCTTATAACCTCATGGCCTAATAGCTCCAGTCTCCGGCTCCTCTTGCAGGTACTCATCTTCAAATAAAATGAGAGGCGTTAGTTCAGCGCTGTCGACTCTGGCAGTAACTGACTTTCCTCGACAACAACAGAGATTCTGGCGCTCGTAGTAAACCTGCTGCTTATGGATAAAATAGAATTCATAAAAAAACAGTCTGCACCCTGGTCTGTCATTTGTCTTAACTGTGGACGATATTTATAGGTTTTAACAGCATCAAAGAGACTATACGGAGACGTCTAGAAGACATAGTCCCATTACTAAGTCGACCTTGTGTTTGCCTTGAATAAAAATTGGATGAAGCCTTGACTTGACATAGTCTATCATGGGTCGCACCAGCACTGAGTCACGCATTGTCAATAATTAGATATAACATATTCATCGACCCATTCAATAATGTTAGTTAACTTCCTAAACATAATTTCGAACTGGGATTTTTAAAATTCTTTTTAGGCATCCCGATGAGGATTCACAACACCCGTATAGTGGTTGACAGAAAGCCATTTTTTTCCGGTGGCTATAGCGGCAATCCCATCATTCATGTGTTGTTCCTAACGAGCTGTATTGGGGCTAAATTGTTGTCCACATTCACTTAATATTCAAACCCTTAAACGTTACGGGTTGCCCATGGGTGTAGTCAATTGATTGATTTTTTTAACTATTAAATTTCCGGAATTAGTGAATTAATATTCTAGAATCATTACCCTTCTACAGGGTGACACAGGAATCATTACCCTTCTACAGGGCGACACAAGAATCATTACCCTTCTACAGGGCGACACAGGAATCATTACCCTTCTTCAGGGCGACACAGGAATCATTACCCTTCTACAGGGCGACAAAGGAATCATTACTCCTCTACAGGGCGACACAAGAATCATTACCCTTCTGCAGGGCGACACAGGAATAATTACCTTTCTACAGGGCGACACAGGAATCATTACCCTCCTACAGGGCGACACAGGAATCATTACCCTTCTTCAGGGCGACACAGGAATCATTACCCTTCTACAGGGCGACAAAGGAATTATTACCCTTCTTCAGGGCGACACAGGAATCATTACCCTTCTGCAGGGCGATACAGGAATCATTACCCTTCTACAGGGCGATACAGGAATCATTACCCTTCTACAGGGCGACACAGGAATCATTACCCTTCTACAGGGCGACACAGGAATCATTACCCTTCTACAGGGCGACACAGGAATCATTACCCTTCTACAAGGCGACACAGATATAACTAGTCGAAAGAAAAAGCCCATAGCACATAAACTAATGGATGAAGAAAATGTAAACAAAACTAAATGAGAGGATTCGTTCTGAAAATTTATTTGGTTCATAACAAGTTATCGAAACAGCCACCCGTTTTTTAGATTACTTCAAAAAGAAAATATTGGTCAATGGAAGAGATTACTTATCGGTTAACTTGCTTGAAGACATCTACACGCAATTTGACTGACACACGATGTTTGACACACGAATACCCTAATTTTCAAACTATATTCATTAATAACATGGAATGTTACATGTTAATAGAGAAAACAATCTATTAGTAAATAAGATTGATCTGATAATTGAAAAGGTTTCTACATGAACGAGATAGCAGGAACTATTAGTGTTAGAAGAAGAGAACATTTGAGAGTAAGCATTCTTTAAGAAAACACTGATGACTAACAAATACTGCACATGGTAAATTAAATTAAATAAGTTGATTACAATTTATAAATTTCTGCGCATACTAGATTGAATTGGTATAAATCTGGTTTACGTTTGAAGATACCCAAACTGCCACTCTTCCATATATATATAACAATCAGATTTAATGTTTAGCAGCTTTGTATTTTCAAAAGATATATGATATTGTGTGGACGAGTAACGGTGAAATTGCAAATCCGCATTGTTACAAAGAGTGCATGCAGGGTTATTTCTCGTGAAAAACAAGTTATTAATTAAAAGTTAACTTGCGGAAAGCTTTATGCGCCAACACTGCAGCAAAAAAGTGAATGATGTGACAGAGTTGGAGAATATTTAATTGAGAAAATATATACATTGTTTCTCGCTTGCTAACACGTGATTTGGTTTTAATGACGTGCTTTTCGGTTGGAATGATTGGTTGTAGGTTTGTTTTCTTGGTAGGCGCATACACGATTACACAGCATATCACAACAAGATGGCTGAGGCTGTTTTTTTCACGTTTTTTCTTATTGAAAATAAATGTAACAGTTACATGATAACTTCCATTTAGAATAAAAGGTTAAAACCGTTGGATGCGCTTTGGAAAATTAGGTGAGGATACTCTTAGCTGTTCTTTGTCTTATTAGTAATTTCCGTGGCATGTTCGCTATGTTTGAGTGTTTATATCATTAGATATTTCTTTCTGGTTAATAATTCAATTCAGTTTTTTCTGTACATATATGTTTTTGCATTCCTATCTAGTTGGAGTATAATTGACTCATTCGAAGTTTTTTTCCCTCGGGAAGATGCCTCCACTATTTATTTCCTAAGGCCCCCAAAGAGTAGGGAGACCCCTGGCCCCAACACTCGCCAGAAGTTGTGGCATCCAACCATACTACTACCACATCCAGCCGTGCTGGAGTAAAACCCTACCCCTTCCACCTTAACAAAGATCCGATCTATAACTTCCCGAATTGATAGACTTACAAGCTAATTGTACACTCAAAACGTTGCCACGTTGCACAGCCAGTCCTAGCCTCAGTTTCAGCCAGAACGTTTCGCGATGGTCCCCAGAGGCGGCAGATAACCGTCGGCCGTTGTCGTGGATCAGGAGGCTGCTGGTTTTGCCGATAATGCCGGTCGTCTCGATAGCTAAGTGCTCAAAAAGGTAGCGGTCACGAAGAGATTGATACTATTTATTTTTTGTTTACTGCCGCGTTGGCAGCCCTGCCAGCCTCTAAAGAAGTGCCAGGCAAGTGACTCGTCGCGAAGGTGTCCACGCAGGTGCAATCCCAGCAAAGGTTTTCCATCTAAAGAAGGGGAAGACTGTAACGCCGTCAGGTTGCTTACCATCGCCTCGATCGATGCCTGGCTCGCGGATCGTACCAAGGCCGACCTTGCGTTGCGCTCGTTCAATTATGTCATCCAGAGCCAAATGTCTAGGATGACGACCTCCGCTGTAAAGGCACGAGAGCGCGTGAGTGCCGGACTCATCCATACGCTGACCCCAGCGGCAGAGCTGCGGATAACCCCCCGGTGCCCCCACTCTAAGCGCAAGAGCAATTCGAAGCGAGTCAGGGTCCAATAAAGTACACAGAGGGGCAGCAGGAATTACTTTCAGCTAAGAACAGCTATCGTGACAAGAAGCATCCAGGAGACGAGCCTTAGTTTTGGGATCTTGTGCCTCATGTAACAGACCGTCCAAAGTTACCCTTACTTCTTCCTGTCCCATGACTTTTGGATAGTGCAGCAGTCCCTCTCTGGTACGATCGCTTCATCGTCATGCCCAGCTTTCTATGCCAGCACTGCTTCCGGAAGTTCGTTCGTCTGCGCCAAAACGTTAACGTTTGACATAGTGCAGAGATGAGATGAAGCTGGGCAAAGCGATATCCTGCGCCTTGCGAATGCCTAAGCCCCCAAAACTGACTGGGAGAGTAGCTTGCTTCCACGAGAAATCTGAAAAAGAAATGTTAGTAATCGTTGAGAAAGCTTCTCAGACGGATTCGTCGAAACTAACAAGGTAATTGGCGTGCAGGTATGTGGAAGCAACGAGCAACATATATTGGAGTTTGGGAATGGCGAAGCAGTTTTTCAGTAGGGTAGGAGCTTGGTGTGGCTCAATTACGCTCAGTCGAGAGGTCTTCAATTTAAGGTCGTCAATTTTGCCTGCAAGCGCTTCTGGGATAGCTTGGACAGAGATGGGTGCGCCAAGAACAGTGCCACATTCAGCAGACGCAATTTTGATGTCGGGGATGACCTCGCGGAAAAGAGTCTCTGTGATCTCCTTGGACGCCATGTCCGAACCGTTAACATGGATCAACTCGCATTTATGCCCGTTTACATCCAAGCCAATTTGGTTTAACTTTACTCGCAGGTCACGGAAGTCTGTTAAAATGATATCCCCCCCCCCACCGAGCGTTGCGTCATCCAAGTACCAAATATTCAATTCTGAAACTGCACTTCGTGCAATTTGGTCGACACCGAGGGAAAAGAGAGCGGGCCTCATGGGGTCTCCCTGTTGGATACCAGTTGCAGAGTGGATTGTTTTATCGCCAAAAAACAGCAAAAAATGCTCCGAATATGCTAGCCAAAGAAGTCGGTACATACTGGGAGTGCGCTCACGGGCAGCTTGCAAAAAGACATCGCACCGGATACAATTGAACGCGTTCTTCAAATCTAATTTAAGAACGACTCGATCTGGTGGAGCGTTAGCGATGTAACGGCGCGTGGCATGCACAGCCGCTTCGCAGCCTCCTTTGGTGGCAAACCCTAGTTGAACCGGACGCAATTGACTGCACAAACGATTAGCTAACGGGGCACATCCAACCTCTGTGGCTAATCGCCGGAGGGTGTTGCAGACAGCAATGGGTCGGATACCGCCTTGTTTTTTAAAAAGGGCGCAAAGTGAGGCAAGATAAAAGACCTTTCTGGCAAAAGGAGGGATTTCCCCCTGTAGTGTCATGTTGACAAATTCTGTGAGAGTTGAGGCGAGACGGACTCCGGCACCGCCTGCATTTTTCTTTAGGAGTGACTCAAGGTGACCAGGTCTGAGGCCATCCGGACCGGCACCGGAACCACGTAGAAAAGTCTTCATTGCCTTCATGACCTCGTCGACGGTAGCGATAACCGGAGATGCAAGGTCACCGTCGGGTGGTGCTGGAAGTGAGATATCCACCGGGCTGTCCGGATGTTTATCGCGCAAACCTTGCAAAGTTTCTGGGCAGAATGGGGCTAGTGACTCGCTTGAAGAAGCTACCCGAACGGCCCCTCGAAGGTCGAAATCGACAAACTTCGCTTCTACTATTGCCTTCAATCTATCGTCTGAGTTTTGTCTGACAGAAAGTAGCGGCGGTTTGGTTGACTAGCTCCCAAGAGGGCAATACTGGCAAGTCCCGTCAGTCCAAGTGTTCCCGCACTTGGAGACGTACACGTGAAGTTAGCGAGGGCTGCTTAGCGTCGGAAAAGTTAGTGTTGGGACACCGCAGACCCCAAAAGCTGAATGCCATGAGCCGGGCCCATGCGAGGGGAGTTCGTTCTCGAATGCAGACACTTAAGAGTGAATCAAGTGCTTCTGCCACTAGAATGGTCAATCCTTTCGGTATCTTGTTCAAAACCTTGATGTAGCACTTACATTTGCCAATGTAGGTGTCGAAGTCAATAGAACCTTACTCGCTTGATGAATCTGAAGGTTGGGTCGTCGGGACGCCGCTACAGCGAGAGCAATGCCAGAACTCGGCGTTTCTGGCTTTGAGAGCGTTCATTTTTACGCATGAAAAATGATAATATTTGCGGTAGTTGGAACACGAGGCTGTTGTACAGAGGAATTTTTGCAAAATTTGTTGGACTATCACATATAAAAACATTGTTTTTTGCTCCACATACAATTGGTTGACCTTATAATCTGACCTTTGAGTATGTTTCCCTGAAAAATATCACGACATGCATCTTGTCGATCTCAAACGTCAACTTCATAGATGTGAACCAGTTTATATATGGTACAATTGATAATTAGTAACGGCAATAGTACATTATGATTCTTGCTAGTTGAATAAACTATAGTATCATCTTAACCGTCGCTAATCAGTGTTTAGAATGTCATTGATGTAGAGCAGGAAGAGCAATGTTTCAAGGATCAACCCTTGCAGTACTCCGATGATCAGTGTATTGACAGATGATGATTGTTAATTCCCACTCATTGATGGTGATTTCATTAATGAAGGTAACTATTAATCCAACTTATGTCAATGAAATTACTTCCACGAATCTGTGCCTTTACTACCATAATTTCCTGGTTGACGCATTCGAAAGTTTGGTTGTTGTGCATAACGTTTCAACTATATTTTCCCAATCTCGAAACCACCAATACCATCTCCAGTGAATTTTAACTAACTTTTCTCTGGATTCCTGAACGCCCGGAAGACATATTGATTTTAGCTAAGTAGGAGATTAGCTAGAATGTGAGTGGCATGCACTCACAAGCGCAAAAAACTTTTTTCAGAATTTCAAATTATGACGTGCTGAACTGAAATTTTAGTGCATTTGTAGAAATTCTCTGCTGTAAGGACTTTTTGACAAATTGGGCCATGGGAGTTAATACTATACCAGATACAGTTTTAAATACATTGGTAGGGATGTTATCCCAGCCAGGGCTGCTGCTATTGTTTAGACCATTTATGAATGCTTTTTCTTCGTTCTGGTCGGCAGGGTTAAACAAATGCTCTAAATAAGGTTCATAAGGACTGTTTCTGTTGATAATAGATTCGCCTAGAGTATCAGGTATACGATGAAAAAATCTATTAAAGGCTTTTGAAATCGTTTGTGAATCTGTGATGACCTCGTCACTGATAGTAAGTGAATCCGAACATCTCATTACTTTTTCCATGAATGTTACTAATGATCACCTATACCTGTTTGCGAATCCCTTGTGAGACCTCCGTCAAAATTTGAATATAATTTTCATGAACAATAGAAAATAGTTTAGTGAAAACATTTTGTGTAGTTTTTATATTCATCCGCTTGCGAATGTGGATTTATACCGTTTGAACTTACGGTACAGTCTGTCTTTGTTTGTGTGACAACTTAACCCGATAACAGCCACGGATTCTTTCCTTGTTTGTGGCCGAGCTCTTTTATTATTAGCGGGAAATGCATCACAAGAAGTTCAGCTAGTATACTATGGAAATGTGTTTAAACATAACGTTGCCTGTTCTTATCTAATCGTGCCTGTTAAGATAATTCATTAATTCATTAACCCATTAACAAAGCATTAATCTTCTTTCGTTGTCATTGTTCGATAGTTTTTAGTTCAAGATCAATCTTATGAATGCGTCTGACGGGCAAACGACTGATCCCTACCTCCACAGACAATTTCATTCTCATGAACGTTGTTTCCTTCAGAACTTGTATGTTTTGAGCGTCTTGAATTACCTTTGTGCCATTTGTTCTCCATTTGCTGACCACATTGCTTATAGTCTTGATGTTTTTATCCAGGTTGTTTTCCTTGGCAAATGTTCTTTTTACTTCAATCGAAGAATTAAATGACTTGCAATTTGTTCACCGTTGATACCATGTATGCTGCTCAACAGTAAGCAATATTATTATTTTTTTCTTGTAGACAGCACTGACGTATATTTTATTTCAAGATTATTCACACATCATTCCCAAAACGACATTGATACTGGCCAACTCTTCATTCTTGATTGTTCTATAAATATTATGGTCGGTGACCTTTTGCTCAGCGACCGAACATTGCAAAACTGAGCAATTAAAATATTTACATTATTAGGGTGCAATTCGAATGAAACCTGTGGATTATTTTTTAATAAATATGGTAGGGTATGAAACTCAGAGTTTGAAAAGCAGTGTTACAGGTGCAAACAAAGAGGATTTTGAACATTTGAGACTACGCAGATAACATATCGTCCTCGGATGCAGGAGTGAGGCAGCAAACTGCACAATGAAAATTCTGACGATAAACTCGTAGGACATTGTCGTCTCTCAGGAAGTTCCTGACTTCCATAGTTGTTATCAACAGTGACAGGTTCAAGCATGTATACGCGACATAATCTGTTTCTTCTAGTAACGAGTGGGGATTTGTAAGATAAAAGATTGTACTGATGATTCTATACACCGCCAAGTGTTGTTTTCAAATTTCAACTTGCTTCAGTGGATGTACATTTTACTTTATGAATTAACTCTTTGTGCATGACCTACAACCATAAACAGTCAACATCTCGGCACACTTCCCACTTGCAACATGGCTGCCTTAAGAGGAACATTCTCCCATCACGATTCTGAAATAGTTTTCCTCATTACTGAGAAATGAAAGTGCTGGCAGGGTAGTGGCCATTTGCTAAGGTTTAACCGTCCCAACGTGAGACAGGAACAAACAGGAGAGGGAACCGGAAAAATATTCACATGAACTCGTTGCATACAATTAGCCCTTCTGTGGTTGTTGCTTTGCTGGGAGTTTTTTCAAGCGGTGGATAAAATTTATTACTTCTCAACAGACTATCTATAGAACACGCCTGAGTCCTCCAAGTTGAAAGGTGGCTGACTGCTGGGCACTCTATTTACTCGTTAACATATGCTCACACCCATACGGAATATTAGTTTCGACGCGTAAAAGAAATCCGGCAAGAAGGCGCCCATGCACTCACTCCGGGAAAGAGCGAGCACAGAGACCATTGCCAGCAGCAGGGCTTTACATCATTGGTACCGGGCACTTCCTCTGATCTCTGTTATTTGTTGCAAAATTTGACATCCCAATATATGAAATGACATTTTAATTTACTTGAGAAACCATCAAGCACTTCGAGGCGGCGTCAAACTAATCCATTCACCATCATCATCTACTCAAACTTATCCCTTTCCCATTTTCTCTCTTCCGCCAAGCTGATTCCTTTGCCAATCGCCGCCTTCATACTTGAACGCCGCATAGGACCAACTTATTTAACTTCCCTATAATCCGCCCCTTCATGGATAGTAACAACACATAAACTCTTTTTTTACTCTCTCTCAGCAATCACACGAGCACTTCATACAGTTCCAGCACCTTATCCATCAATTCTCAGTCGACTCCATCGAATGCATTCCCATATTCAAGAAGGCCCAATTAACTTCCTTTCCGTTTGAAAACCTAATCCTAGGCTAGGGTCTTTCCCTTCTGGTACTAATTCTTAACCTCATACATTAGGCAAGGTCCCAAAACCTGACTGGAAGTCACTATAGGTTTGGCAGTATAGGTTTTCGTCATAGCTATATAAGTATTTTATACATTGGAACAAAATTGGTCTAAGGTTATAGCAAAAAAATAGGAAAAATCAAGAAATCACTGGCATAAATAATACGCGCTACCTGAAATTTGCTTGTTGATAGCGTAAATAAACTCAGTGTTATTGTTCTTAATGTCACAGGTTTTAGCAAAAAAAAAGGAAAAATCAAGAAATCAACGGCAAAAATTATACGCGATACCTGAAACTTGCTTGTTGATAGCGTAAATAAACTCAGTGTTCATGTTCGTAATGTCATAATTCCACACTCAATATTTTGTATTATGAAATTGTAGGCCCTGCACCTTAAAAAAATAACATTTCATAGGCTCGTTGTTATATCAAACCAAACTATTCGGTGATCAAAATGACTAAATGATATTGAATGGAATTTCGGTTCATTTGTGAATACAACCGAAGTCACAATAATGAACCAGTAATAACGATGCGCTGTGGAAATCCCTCAATAACACCTTACACTAAGAAAATGAATATATTGTTGCATTAGCGCCACAAATAATCTTCAATTAGGTATTTCATTGAATTTGTAAACCATCATTATAGGCGATTATCTCTTCCCTTGGTGGTGCTTCAGCTTTAGTTCATCAAATAAGGCCATCAAAATATTTGTAGAAATAGTTTTATATGTGATGCTCAATAATGATTGGATTTGATAACTTGCTAGTCGGATCTGAAACAGAATGTCATTTATCGAATGTGTTTAATTATGACAGTTTACTAATGAATAGCGACCAGATAAAAGGGATTTTGATTAAACATTTTCGTTTATCGTAGGTTGCTTCATGTTTCCTGTTTAACACTGGTTTCCTCAGCTCTACCATGTTTTTCCCCGGTAAGAACGGCTATAGGTTGCGGATGTTTTCGCCCAAACGTGCTAGTAACTCAATGATTGAGCACAGCTCTTCCTCTTTTGAATGGTAACTTGGTTTTGTCCGAAAGATTCATGGGTGAAGATGATGAAAAACCTTGGGTAGGTATTAAAATCCGTAAAAATATAGTTTTTCAGTCTACCTACAGCCATTAGTTCTTTCAAATCCGTGCATATATTAACGCGAGGTACCAGAAGACATCAGCGCGTTCAAGATTCGTAATTGCAACATTGAAATAATTCGTTGAAGAGTCGCAGTCTACATTTTTTCAAACAAACTTGAATAATATTAGCTTCTGAACTCACAGATACATGAACTCTTGTAACATTGATGGCAAACTTGGTGATTGGCCTGCTGATCATTTAATTGATTTGAATGTAAGGCAAATCGTTCTTGCACACATCTTTTCTCAATCTCTCATATGATTACCTACGAATCGGAAATTTGATTTTGTCTCGTTTTCTTTTTTAATATCATTCGTGAAGTTATTTCAAGAAGTTCACCGGCAAATTGTATGATGTCATTTTTTTTTTTGAGGCGATAATATCTATTTAAAAGGATTGAATCTGATGTATGGAGACGCCAACATTATCCAAGAATAATCATTACATTGAATGCTTGGCATTCAAGAGGTCGTTAACAGATAATATGTTAAAATTGATTCAGTTCCAGTACGATTTTAATGATTGGATACTCTGCAATGAATGCAATGAAAATCCAACAAGCAGGTTACAATCAGTAGGCCAAATTAATATGCCGCTAGGATATCATGAACACTTGCTCACTTTGGAACCCTCGCTTACGTATGTGGCGCCGAGGCCCTGAACTCCAACGGCAGGGGCGCCGAAGCCCTGAACTCCATCGGCAGGGGCGCCGAAGCCCTGAACACCATCGGCAGGGGCGCCGAAGCCCTAAACTCCATCGGCAGAGGCGCCGATGTCATGAACTCCATCGGCAGGGACGCCGAGGCCCTGAACTTCATCGGCAGGGGTGTCGAAGCCCTGAACTTCATCGGCAGGTGGCCACGAGTCGCCAAGCGTCATTTTTTCAACAAGCCTTATCGCTCATTAAATTAGATATATTGGATATATTGGACTTCGCTGCCTAACCATGTCCTTATGAAGAAGAGCTGTTAACCGACCAGCACGGAATAACAATAGAGAGTAATGATGTATAAATATGGATTGGTACGGAATAGTACTGGTGTGGGCATTATTACTCGAATTGTCCCATTTATAAATCTATGAGTTTAGGTAAACATTACATGCAATTGACCTTCATGGTATAATGGCTTCTTGACAATTTTACAAAAATATCGGAATACACAGATGACACGCACCAAGTCTTAGTCAGCGTGAGCTGTTCTGAAGACAACATTTGTTATTTAGATGAACCTAATATTAGCCTATGACGAAGGCTGGGGAGTAAGTTTACCTCTTCATCACACCAACAGATGAACATTGATCTAAGAAATTCTCTTTGCTCCCCTTTTTGATATGTCGAGACATAGAAGTGCTACATGCACTGGACTATTGACTTCAAAAGAAATGAGCACAGCAAGTATGATCACCGACATTAACTTTATCATGACAATATTCTGTTTTGACTGATATTTACTAAAAAACTTAAGATGAGAAAATGTCCGACATGAGGTTGCTTATTACATTACTCATAAATTGTTTGGCGCACGATGATGCCAATTTGGAACTAACTGAATAGTTAGCATGACGTGTTACATGAGCATACGAAAAAAAACTTTCCATGAGTCATAATAGATGGGTATAATCAATGAATGGATTTCTACTTGAACGAGATAATTAGAAATATGAACATGTGGTACGGGAAAAAACAATGAAGGAATCTATTAAACGAAACTGATGAACCACAGATTGTTGATATGGTAAATTGCATTGTCGAAGTAAATTACAATTCAAGAGTTATTACTCGTACAAGTTCAAACAGGTTCTTATATCTATGGCAATCGAATTCCAAGTTGTAGCAGCTCTGTATTTAGAAAAAAATAATTGGGACTGTGTTGAAGAGTTACGGGCAATTTGCAAATCCGCATTGGAACGAACATCATAGATATGATCATCTCTAATGGTAAAATCGTTATCATTGTAGTTTAAATGATTCAAAGATGTGTAGACAATTACTGCCAGCATGATGGCACGCTATCAAAATACGTTGAAAAGGGATGAATCAGGCTAGTACAAAAGACTTCTCGCAGGAGTAGTGAGACAATTTCTAATTTTGAAAGGGATGCCACACGATTGGATAATTTCCCGGCAACAAATGAAACTTGATCTTTCCATGTAAGTCACTGATCTACCACTACACTGAAAACTTTGTTTATGCTACATATACAACAGGTTGACCTTTCATTTCGACTTATGTGTTAGGAGTGGGTATTGTCCTCCAGGAAAATATTATACCCTGTGTTGCATGTGAACCAGTTTAAAATGTGAACAAAATGATTTTTCATATTAGTAATAGTATCATTAACATTATTCCGGTCTAATATTCTTTCGTATCATCTGCAAAAAGTACGAAGAATAACCTGTCGCTAGGGTTTACAATGCCACTAATATAAACAAGGAAGAGCAAATCCTCATGGATCGACCCTTGTGCTAATCCTTTATTTAGCCTACTGACAGATAATGATTTGTTTATTCCTATTCACTAGGGGTTTTCTATCGAAAATATTTTTTCTATATAAATTATTTTATATCGAAGATAATTTATATTATTAATGGATCTAACTAAATATTGCTGTTATTTTGCGACCAAAAGATTCGTACAAGTTGCGACAGTGACGTTCCCACTATCAAAACCATCAAGAACGTCTCCAGCAATTTTTAATAGAGCCTGCAAGCCAAGTTTATTTTGACTGAGTAGGTTTTCAGAGACGAAATGCGTATATAGTCTGAATTACGATATTTTGTGACTCTTCTCGTGTCATATTCTGACACGAGAAAGATGCAATGCGGTAGAACACGCACCATGTGAGATGCTAAACAGTATGCTATTTATTGTCCAATTACAACAAGTCGAGCATGAAACACTACGGAAGAGTTGGATTGGTAGGAGGATATTCTACGTATAAGAAGATTATACTGTAATTTCAGTCGCTGAAACCTTTGACAAATAAAATATGGTTTAATGATCATCTATACAGTCATTACTAATAGCTGCTTAAGACAAGATTAAATTGCTCGGGACTGGACGAGTCATAACTCTTCTTCCTCATACCCATGTGTTCTGCTTTTATTACTCGCACTGCATTTGGGTTTATTGACCAACTCAATTGGACTATTGTCATCGATCGCCCGTGCTGGTGATGCCCGCTCCGAAAGGTTGCCTTCTCTCTTCTTCTCATCTCCACTGTCGGGTGTTGAAGATGATTCCACTGACTGCGACCAGCTGTCAGGGTGACATACTTCGCCGCTGGCCCTTTCCTCTTTGACTCAGCTATTTGTCAGCTGATTAACCAACTCAGAAGCTGTAGCGGCGCAGTTGAGGCCGCTTCGAGAGTTTTTAGTCCAAGATCTATACTTCTATACTATACGTACTTTTTGCA
>SDVV010019211.1:0-13584 GCA_016164225.1 Gammarus roeselii | reverse complement strand
CAATTTGCTACTCTTACCCCTGATCACCAATGACCTGCACATTTCGTAAATAAAACACAATTTGCTACTCTTACCCCTGATCACCAATGACCTGCACACATCGTGAATAAAACACAATTTGCTACTCTTACACCTGATCACCAATGACCTGCACATTTCGTGAATAAAACACAAATTGCTACTCTTACCCCTGATCACCGATGACCAGCACATTTCGTGAATAAAACACAATTTGCTACTCTTACCACTGATCACCGATGACCAGCACATTTCGTGAATAAAACACAATTTGCTACTCTTACCCCTGATCACCAATGACCTGTACATTTCGTGAATAAAACACAATTTGCTTCTCTTACCCCTGATCACCAATGACCTGCACATTTCGTGAACAAAACACAATTTGCTACTCTTACACCTGATCACCAATGACCTGCACATTTCGTGAATAAAACACAATTTGCTACTCTTACCCTTGATCACCAATGACCTGCACATTTCGTAAATAAAACACAATTTGCTACTCTCACACCTGGTCACAAATGACCTGCATATTTCGTAAATAAAACACAATTTGCTCCCCCTACCCCTGAGCACCAATGGCCTGCACCCTTCATGAATAAAATGAAATTTTCTGAACCTTATCCCAATTCGCCAGTGACCAGAACCCTCCAAGAAAGAGCAAAATTTTTCGAGCCTTATCCCTGTTCCCCAATGACCTGCACCCTCTAGATAGAAGCATAATTCCTAACGACGGTATTCCTGTTATCCATTGAGTTGCCCTTCTCCAGTACACAACTGTCGACCGAAGATAATATCGTTTTAGTCGAGAGCTTGCGGTGTTCACGTTTACTGCGACGGAGCGTCTTGGGAGCAAGTTGGGAGCATTTTTTACCCTGTGATCGTGATCCTTGCTCACGATGGAAATTAACGAATGTGCTTGACAAGACCACACCTGCTCCAACGAAAGAAGAGACTTGCAATGAGGTGCTGCGGGAGATGTTCTACTGTTGTTCTCTCTAGTAAACTTGATGTATGGCAGGCAATCGCAGGCAATCGTATTCAATCGCAGGCAATCGAATTAAATCGCTGGCAATTGCAGGGATACGTAGGTTGCCTCAGGCAAGCGCAGTAAATCGCTGGCAATCTCAGGCAATTGCAGTATGTCGCTGCTAATTCCAGGGATGCACAGGTAATCGCAGGAAATCGCAGACAATCGTAAGCAATCGCAGGCAATCGCTGGCAATCTCAGGCAATCGCAGTATGTCGCTGCTAATTCCAGGGATGCACAGGTAATCGCAGGAAATCGCAGACAATCGTAAGCAATCGCAGGCAATCGTGGACAATCGAAGGCAATCGTTCTTTATCGTTACAATATTAAACGACCCATCACGATGACTTCTTTCGACGGTTTTAATCTTATCATCACTTAATGTTGGCAGCTTTAAAATGGCAGAAATGTTCGGTAACTCACCAATTGATAGCGGAGTATTATTGGGCCTAAGTACTTCCCGGGCTGGAAGACATTGGGAACTACATTCTAACAGCACAAACAATTGAACTATGTTAAATACTTCAGGGAACTATGTTCGGTACATACGTCTCCATGTGGCAACTTTTCATTCTATTCGTTTCAATACATGGAATACTTCAATTAGACACTGTAGCCACATAGACGAGTAGCAGTTGGTTTTGCTTGGATTCCTCTGGACACTTTTCATTCATGAGGTCAAATCTATAGCCGGGGTGACGTCCTTAACATGCCGTCAATTGATGGATTATTCCTGAGATAATGAAAATGCATGACTGAATCCTGTCATCTCTTGTGTATCGTGTGGTGGTGTCATGATACATGGAACAGCCTGACAGGCAGCAGAATGAACGTGACTGCCAGCAGTACTATGAGTCATGAAACCTGACTTCCAGCAGCACGAGGACCCGAGGAGCTTGACTGCCAGCAGCAGGTGGACTCAAGGATCTTGATTGCCAACAGCAGGACGACTCGATGAGCTTGGCTCCAGCAGCATAAGGACCCGTAGAACTCGACTACCAGCATCGTGATGACTAGAAAAGCATGACTACCAGCAGCAAGACGAGTTGCCAAACCTGACGTGAACTCAAACAGCTTGACTGCCAGCAGCACATGGACTCGAGGATCTTAACTGCCAGCAGAAGGAAGACTAGAGGAGCTTGCCTGCCACCAGTACGAGGACTCAAGGAACTTCATTACTAACAGCACGAGGGCACTGAAAGCTTGACTGACAGCAGACCGATGACCCAAGGAACCTCATCACTAACAGCACGAGGGCCCTGAAAGCTTGACTGACAGCAGCACGAGCACCCAAGGAACGTCATTACTAACAGCACGAGGACACTGAAAGCTTGACTGACAGCAGCACGAGGACCCAAGGAACTTCATTACCATCAGCACGAGGGCACTGAAAGCTTCACTGACAGCAGCACGAGGACCCAAGGAACTTTATTACTAACAGCACGAGGACACTGAAAGCTTGACTGACAGCAGCACGGGAACCCAAGGAACTTCATTACTAACAGCACGAGGGCACTGAAAGCTTCACTGACAGCAGCACGAGGACCCAAGGAACTTCATTACTAACAGAACGAGAACACTGAAAGCTTGACTGACAGCAGCACGAGTTCTTGATCGAGGAGATTGATCACATGTAACACGCGAACTCGAGAAGCTTGACTGCCAGCATCACAACGACTCGAGGAGTTTGACTATCAGCTGCACGAAGACTCGAGGAGGTTGACTGTCAGCTGCATAAAGACTTGAAGAGTATAACTGTCAGCTGCACGAAGACTCGAAGAGTTTTACCGTCAGCTGCACATAGGCTCGAGGCGTTTGACTATCAGCTGCACGAAAACTTTAAGAGTTTGACTTTCAGCTGCACAAAGACTCGAAGTGGTTGAGTGCTAACAGCACGTAGAGACGTGGAAAACACGAGAACTGCAACAACTCGTGAGGCTCATCTGATAACAGCACGCGTGCTAGTAACTCGTAGGACCGGGCTGCTGATAACACTAGGAAGCGTGGTTCGTCGAGCCAGACTGTTTACAGCAAGAGGACACGTAACTTGTAGGGCGCGATTGCTAAACGTTACTCGTAGAGCCTAACTGCTAACTGCACGTGGGCAAGCGACTCGAAGGGTGCTACAGCTAACTTACTTGTAGAACCCGACTGCTAACCACACGATGACACGTGACTCGTTGAGTCCTAATGCTAACAGTACGTGAGCAAGTAACGCGTAGTGCCCGGCTGCTAACGGCACGAGGACTCGTGACTCGTAGGACCCGGCTGTTAACGGCACGAGGACGCGTGACTCATAGGACCCGGCAGCTAACGGCACGAGAACGCGTGACTCGTAGGACTCGGCTGCTAACGGCACGAGGACGCGTGACTTGTAGGGCCCGGCAGCTAACGGCACGAGAACACGTGACTCGTAGGACTCGGCTGCTAACGGCAAGAGAACACGTGACTCGTAGGACTCGGCTGCTAACGGCACGAGGACACGTGACTCGTAGGACCCGGCAGCTAACGGCACGAGGACACGTGACTCGTAGGACTCGGCTGATAACGGCACGAGGAGACGTGACTCGTAGGACCCGGCTGATAACAGGACGGAAACTGAAGTGAACCATAAGGCCTAACCTCGAACAGTATGATTGATGAGACCACGTGTATTTTGAGTCGAACACTACGACTTTGAGAACAAGGCCTTCACGTCAAATGTTATGGTCACATTTAATAAAGTAGACTAGCAA
The DNA here is from genome assembly GCA_016164225.1 of Gammarus roeselii. NCBI lineage: Eukaryota > Metazoa > Arthropoda > Malacostraca > Amphipoda > Gammaridae > Gammarus > Gammarus roeselii. The sequence goes on along the minus strand of SDVV010019211.1, from coordinate 9,798 downwards.
CGAAAGGTCCTTTGGCAACGAATGAAAGGATCAACTGTTTATAGAGACGCTGATTGTGCCCCGGAAAATATTGAAATAACAAATTTCGATTATATTTACGAGTTGTTGCCTGTGAGTCAAAGAAGAGTGAAGTGTGTGTATGTATTAAACACAGGTCATGTCAAGACGGAAATTGCAGCCAGGGTAACTTGAAGAAGAGAGTGTCACAGTCGACAGGAAGCAGACGCTACTTGATGGCTGCTGTTGGTTGTCTGCAGAATCTTCCGAGTGTCAGCAAATACTGTGGAATGTCAGCAGACTCTGCTTGCTGTCACCAGACTCTGTTGGCCGTCTGCATACAATTTTGGCTGCCATCGTATACTGTCGACTGTCAACAGACTGCCATCATATACTGTCGACTGTCAACAGACTGCCATCATATACTGTCGACTGTCAACAGACACTCTTGGCTGTCAGCAGACACAGTCGGTTGTCAGTGGACGCAGTCGATTGTCAGGAGACACTGTCGATTGTCAGTAGACACTGCAGACATTTAAATATAGATAGTCAGCCGACATAGCGAATGTCAGCAAACACCGTCCATTGTCAGTTAGCAATTCAATGTATATTATCAGTAAACCATATTAAGTGCCAAAAGGCGGAGTTTGTTGTCGGCAAACACACGGTCGATCATCAGCAGACATACTTCCTTTCTTTATTATTTTGTCATGTGTTCGTTCACGGTGCTACGATCACTGTGAAGTATTTGGACAAACTTTTGTCCAAAACTTCAAGGCAATCTTCGCGACAAAATTGCCCCGATGACAGTTTTTGAATAATTCTGAAATTCAAATACTTGTTATAGCTCGTTCATTGACTCATCAAGGGAGAATTGTGAATAATGTATGACTTATTCACCCAAAACTCAGGTTATTGGCGCTACAAATATTGCACAAATTTCCTCAATAATACGTCATGCACTGAGTTAACTGGATATTTATGATGTTACACACAACATTTAAATGAATGTAATGAAGCCTTGTGAAGTGCATCATAATAAGCAGAGTTTATTTTATATCTACATGCTTGCAAGATAAAAAAAAACTGTTCAAATCTGTTCACAACGCCTCTCGCGACTGTTTGGTGTATAGGAAATAAAATGATGAAAACGGTTTGAAAGGTTATAGTGCCAGTACATTCCCTTGTACTTTTATTATTCCCATTTCAATTAGGTTATTACCTCAGAGTCGAGGCAGTTATGCTGCTCTCAATTTTCTTGTTATTAGATGATAGAAGCGACCCCCTTTCGTTCCACTCTCATGAACAACTCATTCGACAAATAATGTTAAGTCATTCATTTTAAAAACGTATGAATTGTTTTTTTTCATAATCTTAACGTGGTATGATGGGAGTGAATCTATAAATAGATGGGTATTTGCAACATAAATAAATGAAAAATAAATGACTGCTTTGGATAAATACTGAGTGCATTGCTGTTCCCACCCATAGATTTTGTTCTTTTTAAGAAATACAGGAAAAGTTGGTTTTCTGATTCGCATGCAGCCCAATTGCTAACAATAAAAAAAAAACTTGAATAGCAAGAACAATTTTTTTTAGTATAATGTTCTTTACAAAAAATCGCGTTATTGCGATGATGTGCGTATTGGGCAAAGTCGCAAAATATATAAAATGAAAAGAACTTTCACCACCAACATTCCAGGTTCAAATATTTTTCTTCGTGTTTAGCGATTTAGGCACGAATTACATTGACTAAATAAAGATATATTAGTGTACACGCGTGTGATAATTCCAATCTCTGTGAAAAATAGCAGTGCCATATCGCGGCATTAGTGCCACGAAAAGTGTTATTCTTATTCAATAAATAACAAAAGATAATTGCACATCGCTGCTCGTAGACCCCCATGAACATTATTAACAATGCCTAGCTTGCGAGCGGCGGCATCACAGCAGTTTGAGCATGAGCAAGGGCCCCGCTGTATCCTGGATTAACTCTGCGTCATAAATCACCTGATATGCGCGGCTCCGCTGGTTACTTCGCATTAACTCTGCCCCTTCTATCGTCCTGATTGACACATCTTCGCTGTTTAACTAAGTATTAACTCTGCACCTACTAACGCCTGATAGACACAACTATGTTGGTAATAGAACATTAAAACGACACTTCATCAAATACCGGTTCTTTATCCGAGAACGTTCGACGGCATTACGAATTAAATCGCCAGTGTTCGACGCTTCAACTTCTGTGTCCAAAACGTCGATGGCGATTTTCGTCCAATCCGCCCAAACATTCATATCGAAGAAATATGTATTTTGTGTCAATCATATGAGCATGAAACAGCGATACATAGAATATCGACAAAATAAAATTGTTGCGTATTGACACCATAATGCTCTCCTGTTGTCTGCTAACGCATTCCACGTTGCTAGTTAGCTTTTCGTGCCGTTACACCGGGAATGAAACGTGCCGGCAGAGCCACGCACACAATATTCTTAAAATCGTAACCGCAACTTGGAGAGATTTATGGACTAGTCCAACGGGATTCCCTACCTACCCGATAACAAGTGGTTAGAGCCGTATTACATGGTGGAAGGGTTCTATGCTTACTTTTGCTTCATATTTAAGTCGTAAATTTAGTTGAGTCTCAGACTATAACTCAGCTTCGACTAATCGCCTTCCCGCCAAACCTTCGGCAGATGCGGTCAAAGAGTGACATATCTCGATAGCAATGCCGAAAGTAGGCTCGGCATGTCACCGGTGATAAGAGGGGACTCTTGTCCAAGGTCGCCTCTAATCGCCCGAACTGCCGAGGATGATTTCTAACTGGGAAGTTTACTATTGCCTGGGCTTTAACTTCCGCGGTTTGTAGTACCAGCCATGCAGCAGCAGTAGGACACGTACGTACATCACCAGCGTGACAAATCGCGGCCGGATGGTTAGACGGCCGTTTAGCTTTTTAGGGAATTTTTCTTGCTTCGTTCTTGTTCCCCCTACAGATTTGGGGACCCTCCTTAAAATGCTATACGGCCGTCTAAACGGCCGTCTATCCGGCCGAGATTTGTCACGCTGGTCCCACATCCAATATCAAGCATGCTATAACCATTGCTAGTGACTGCCTGACAGCCGCCTGGTATTATTCCTGTGGATTAGCCATCGCCATTTACTGCGGAACTGCCTCTTGATTATTATCATTAGACCTTTAAATCATCGTCATTGACGGACCATCTGCCACTTGATCATCATCATAACACAACATTTCAACTCTCGCCATAGACCGCTCAACTGCCCCTTGATCATTATCATTTCGAATTTTAAACATTGCCATCAGCTGTTCACCTCATCACTAGAACTACGCCTCTTAACCATTGATAATGACAACATCATTGCCATCTGTTCATTAGCACGACGTCTCATGACCATTGATAATGACAACATCATTGCCATCTGTTCATTAGCACTACGTCTCATGACCATTGATAATGACAACATCACTGCCATCTGTTCATTAGCACGACGTCTCATGACCATTGATAATGACAACATCACTGCCATCTGTTCATTAGCACTACGTCTCATGACCATTGATAATGACAACATCACTGCCATCTGTTCATTAGCACTACGTCTCATGACCATTGATAATGACAACATCACTGCCATCTGTTCATTAGCACTACGTCTCATGACCATTGATAATGACAACATCACTGCCATGTGATCATTGAGTCTACGCCTCATGACCATTGCGGGTGGCTGCACCACTGCCCCTTGAACATCAACCTATAGATCATTAGCCCCTATAGGGCTGTACTTCACAGTGAGGTCCCAGGAAGCGAGAGGTTGCCTCGGAAGATCGATGATTTCTGAGAAGAGTCTGCTACAGGTGGCTACAGATGGCGTTGATATTGTTCTCTGGGACAGACAACACTTTTTATGCGTGTAAGACGGGTCATAAAAGCGTTACGAACGAGTAAATATGCACCGTACTGTACTTCTAGCGTACAATAACGAGTAAATATGCACAGTAGTGTACTACTAGCGTACAATAACGAGTAAAGTATGCACCGTACTGTACTTCTAGTGTACAATAACGAGTAAAGTATGCACCGTACTGTACTTTTAGTGTACAATAACGAGTAAAGTATGCACCGTACTGTACTTCTAGCGTACAATAACGAGTAAAGTATGCACCGTACTGTACTTCTAGTGTAAATAACGAGTAAAGCATGCACCGTACTGTACTTCTAGTGTACAATAACGAGTAAAGTATGAACCGTACTGTACTTCTAGTGTACAATAACGAGTAAAGTATGCACCGTATTGTACTTCTAGTGTACAATAACGAGTAAAGTATGCACCGTACTGTACTTCTAGTGTAAATAACGAGTAAAGTATGCACCGTACTGTACTTCTAGTGTACAGTAACGGGTAAAGTATGCACCGTACTGTACTTCTAGTGTACAATAACGAGTAAAGTATGCACCGTACTGTACTTCTAGCGTACAATAACGAGTAAAGTATGCACCGTACTGTACTTCTAGTGTACAATAACGAGTAAAGTATGCACCGTACTGCACTTCCAGCGAACAATAACGAGTAAAGTATGCACCGTACTGTACTTCTAGTGTACAATAACGAGTAAAGTATGCACCGTACTGTACTTCTATCGTACAATAATTAATGAGCATTCAGGTGGTTCGGCTTGAACTGCATTATTGAAGCAAAGAATTATACATGGTACGTTAATGCAGCAACAAAGTTGCATTGATATGTCCATTGATCTAAATTAAACACAAAACAATACGGTCTACCAGATTATACTTCAAGATACTTCCGTTTTCCTTTGAATAGGTCATCAACAATCTACCCAACCAAAAAACAATGATTTCTTTCTGCCGACCAATCGAATGATCAACTAAAATCCATCGCTATTTTTCTTATTTAGCCGGGAATTACGGAACATCAGTTTCTTATTGCTATGATCGCCGTCAAACATTTAATTTCCATTTTTCTTCACGGTAAGAATCACCAGTGCAAGACGGGTGCTGGTCGGCTGATGGCCGGCCGACGATTACTCGCTCATGATGTTTCTCCGGTTATTTAGTTAGAAATCGTCCTACGTGCCTTTGTTGAACGATCCCTGCATCTCCTGCTGGTTTCATTTCTCATAGGAGGTTCTTTGGTAGTTTCTCCTAATCTTGTGAAGAGGTGCTGTCGAAGCATAGTTAACTGAAAATTAATAGTGGAATTTCGTGTCGCGAGCATCGTCGAAGAGTGACAATGATAATCTACTTCTAGTTCCTGCGGGTAGCGTGGCCTGGACATAGAGAGAAACCTCAAGCTGTAGCAATGAATATTGAACTGTTAAGCCTTGGCTATGACCTATACAATCAGTGGCACATATTATCCTATGTATGATCAATGGTGCTACTTGTATGTTAAATATACGCTCATGTATAAAGCAAGCTTATCAGTTAATAAAGATCGCGATTACTTGTTTATTATTAAATATTTGATGCAAATAAAGTAGCGCCAACTCAATGAATGAACGACGCACAGCACACGATGCGCAGACATTTCGAATGAACGACTCACACACTACGCCTCTCTGGCCCCAGCCCAACTGTACAACAAGGCAGTGCCGGTGTAAACACTGTTCAACAGAACCAAATGATTGGCAACGCAGTGTCAAGCGTGACTTTTCCATGCAAATTGTTGCATCCATAAGCGAGCCGACAGCTTCAGTCCGCCTGACTAGAGACTGCTTATTAAAGAGGAAAAAATAGCATGCCATGGCAAGAGGGGTCAAGAGGGGACGCTTATTGGCGGGGACAATATAACGGCCAGTGACAGGAGGTTAGGTAGGGGACTATAAAATACGTGCTGGCAAGAGGGCGTTTATTAGTGGGGACGTATTAACGCTCAATGGCAGGGAGCGTGTACTGGAGAGGTCAATATACCGCGTGACGACTTAAGAACGGTCATTAGTGATGACAACAAGACGCCTCTCCTTTACCGTCTACGAAACCTCCTCTGTAAGTAGTCCTCCATCATGCGTTATTGGACCTGGAACAGCTTTAATTGCTCAATCCTTACTGCATAAATGGAGACGTGTTATGGGACAACATTCGCCTCACAGCACGCACAGGTAAAGTACCTAAACAAGGACATAAAATACCGATTGGTATGCGCCATTAAAAAACTCGTGTCGAGATAATGTCTTAAGCAGCATTGAAATCGCCGAACAAATTGTTGAAATTGAAAGCCTCCGTCCCTTACTGCCTATTGGACCGTAACTACATGACGATTTAGAGTCTATAAACACCTGCAGATAGAAGGATTTAGCATGACTGATACCTGTTGTGACTTGGCGTGACTGATGGCTATTGTGACTGGCAGGAGTACGGGTATTACCAATTGTGCCTTCCGTGGACAACCACGAGACTGTGCGTGTTACACAGGGACCTTGATTGTTGGATACCTAAAGGCGTACATCTCCATGGGTACTGTGAACAGAGAATGCTGGGTACGGGGATCATTAAGGGGTGGGTGCAATAAACAACCTCTGGACACGATTAACATGACTACATGACTGTACGATTATTGACATAAGTACATGATGGCACGATCATTGACATAAACGACATTGCTGCTCGATCGTTGAATGCTGGGAATCCCAAACACACTGTGACCGTTGAGCATCATGATGAGTGACCGTTGGGAATCATGATGAGTGGCCGTTGGCTGATTGGCATCATGGTCGTTGACTGATGGGCATCATGGTCGTTGACTGATGGGCATCATGGTCGTTGACTGATGAGCATCATGGTCGTTGACTGATGAGCATCATGGTCGTTGACTGATGGGCATCACAAAAATTGACAGCAGAGCATACTGACATTGACTTTGACTATGAGCATAGTCATAAAGGCCTTCTAAATATTGTGTTAGCACTACTGCATTGTCCTAACAGCCTCATAAGTGTTGTGTTAGGATGACAACATGGTCATAGCAGCCTCATAAGTATCATGTTAGGATGAAAACATGGTCATAACAGCCTCATAAGTATCATGTTAGGATGACAACATGGTCATAACAGCCTCATAAGTATCATGTTAGGATGACAACATGGTCATAACAGCCTCATAAGTATAATGTTAGGATGACAATACGGTCATAACAGCCTCATAAGTATCATGTTAGGATGACAATACGGTCATAACAGCCTCATAAGTATCATGTTAGAATGACCACATGGTCATAACAGCCTCATAAGTATCATGTTAGGATGACAATACGGTCGTAACAGCCTCATAAGTATCATGTTAGGATGACAATACGGTCATAACAGCCTCATAAGTATCATGTTAGGATGACAACATGGTCATAACAGCCTCATAAGTATCATGTTAGGATGACAATACGGTCGTAACAGCCTCATAAGTATCATGTTAGGATAGCATATGGTCATAACAGCCTGATAATTAGTTCGGACGAGTGCATGGTCATAAGACCCTCATTAGACTTCGGTTGGAATGGGAGGCTGTTCCAAATGACCGCAGCTGTATTAAAAAACATTTCCACAATCGTTGCATTTTATAACACTTATCTGTACTGAGTGAGGTCGTGCGCGAACAGGACACTAACTTCTTGGCATGAAATGACGCTACACGGCAAAAGATGATACAACATCTTAGGCATATGACATCACACTCACAGCATAACATGACACAACACCTTTGGCCCGACATAACACGACACTGCATAGCAGCTTAGAAATAACATGATTAGCTTCCCAGATTAGCTGACATGATTAGCTGACATGACATGACATGAATGACATGACTAGCTACAACATACCAGGAGATAGCTCTGACATTACGGGGCAAAATTGAATCATGACATCTTGCGACGACATGGCATACCTCAGGCGCGGCATCGCCTGGCATTCCTTGCTTATCTGACGGGGCATAGAACGTCACTTCACATTAATGCATAGCACGGCATAGCACGGCCTAGTACGTCATAGCACGATGATCCAACAGGTATTATTGGCTCTCTGTGGACCTTTTGTGCATCTTTGATACCCCTCACCATTGCGTCCTTGACCAGTATCATGGCATGACAGAGTCTGTCCTTATTTATATCTCATAGAATGATGTCTGTGGGAGAAGGCTTCGTGATAACGGAGACATGAACTCCCATCATACGCAGTACATTACAGCCCGCCGTTGCGACTTTTTAACAGCTAACCACAGACCTGCAGAAGACACACGTCACAGTCTAGTACGGGGACTCCCTGAGCAAACGTTACTAACAGTAGACATGACAATGCAGCATTGTTAGTCGTTTTGAGCTCGAGATTGTAGGCAGATGCATGTTTCAAATGCTTTGTAGTAGACGAATTTTGAATCAGTAGATATAAAATGTAACTCGATACAGTATTGTATCATGCACTGAAACTGTATTCGACATTGCCTTAGCTGGTATCCCGGGGCGGCTGCCAGCGTTTAAACGGTAGACGGATGCCTGACCCAAGGTCAAGATGCCAGGGCCCGAAGGTCAAATGGGTTACCCCTGCATTCCGTAGAGCTGTGAGGCGCTACTTGATGGAACTTTGATGCACCTTCAATTGAAGAATTATGCCTGTTTCTTGTTGGTGCGGAGTAAAATTTACGTGTGTACAGTTTCCGATGATTACAGTCTTGCTTGCAAGGGCCCTGTAATCAAGTGGGTGTGCGTAGGACAACAATTGATGCCTGTGCCAACCACTGCCCCTGGGAGCCTTCTAAAACTGAAATCAGCATCGCATGTGGGAATCTTGATAGGTAGTTGTTTGAAAGAGTGCATGAGACTCAACAGTGCAGTGACAAACAGTGCAATGTTTGCACTGACAGGAATGGTGAATGTAAGCTCATCTCATGGCCGTCGTACATCCATGGTCGTCGTACGAGAAGGACTTTTTACGCGACTAACTTTGTAAGTGCCACCAGATCAGAGAATAGACCTCACCATTCGGTTCTATTACATCTATGTTTTATGATAAACATAATTTCTATGACGCGTTTGACCAGGGGCGTAGCAAGAAGGAGGAGGAGCATAAGTTTAGTCCAAGAGGGTTCATTGTTTTGCATATATGCCCTACCTTTATCTGACAACACACACTTACCTTTATCTAACAACACACACTTACCTTTATCTGAAAACACACACTTACATTTATCTGACTAAACACACTTACCTTTATCTGACAACACACACTTACCTTTTTTCTGACAACTTACACTTACCTTTATCTAACAACACACACTTACCTTTATCTGACAACTTGCACTGGATTCTTACACGCAAATAAAACTGTTCTACAATCACATATACGACAGTATGGACAGTTTGACAATCGTGGGACGACAATGAGAACCGTCAGACAACAGTGTGTACGAAGTAAGAATCGTCTGGCAATCGGGAGTACGACAATACAGAACTGTCCGACATTAACTCATTTATATTTGACTTTACGACAGCAGACGAAAATGCAAGGTTTTAGTTGAACCGATTAATTAACAGTTCACAAATCGGGTAAAAAAATTGCCGCATACATGTTAGTGAGTTGTTTACTGCAAAGTGAGTTCCTCTTGAGTATGCCTTAGAGTACGGCAATCGTGGGATTGCCTTGCTGCATAAGGCCATTTATGACAACCACGACATTACACCAAATCATTTCGAAAATAAGTAGGCATATGCAAAATTACATTGTCATAACAGAAGAACGGTATATGTTTACATGATTTTCATTTGTA
>SDVV010019210.1:0-13584 GCA_016164225.1 Gammarus roeselii | reverse complement strand
CCCCCCCCCCTCCCCCGGCTTCACTGATGATGGCAGTGTTTCATCGTAACAGTACCTGGCCACACAGTGACCATGTGGTGATGGCAGTGTCAATGTCCCCCCACAGAGTCTGGCTACAAAGTGGCACTGTGGTACTGCCAGTGTTGTCCCCCCCCTTCCCACGGCTTCACTGCAACACTGACACTGCAGCAGTGACACAGTATCACTGCAGCAGTGACACTGCATCACTGCAGCAGTGACACAGCATCACTGCAGCAGTGACACAGCTTTACTACAACACTGACACTGCATCATTGCAGCACTAACACAACATCACTGCAGCACGGACACAGCATCACTGCAACACTGACACTGCATCACTGCAGCACTGATACAGCATCACTGCAGCTCTGACACAACATCACTGTAGCACGGACACTGCATCACTGACACTGCATTACTGCAGCACGGACACTGCATCACTGGCACTGCAGCACTGCAGTACTGATACAGCAGCAGTGACACAGCATAACTGCAGCACTGACACAATCACTACAGTAGTGACAAAACATCGCTGCAGCAGTGACATAGCTTCACTGCAACACTGACACTGCATTACCGCAGCACTGATACAGCATCACTGCAGTACGGACACAGCATCTCTGCAACACTGACACTGCATCACTGCAACACTGATACAGCATCACTGCAGCAGTGACACAGCTTCACTGCAGCACTGACACAGCATCACCGCAGTACTGACACTACATCACTGCAAGGTATTACCTTGCTTCGTCGAACGTGGCCGGAAGGAGCTGGAGCAACGACAGCAGAGGCAGTCGCATCTGGTAACAGATAACGACAGCAGCGACAGTTGATGGCAGAAGCAAGAGCAATGACAGCATTAGCAATTACTGTTAGGAGCAAAAGCAACGACAGCAGCGAAAGTCGCTGCTAGGAACAGCAGCAACGACAGCAGCAATAGTTGCTGCTAGAAACAGCCGCAACGACAGCAGTGGCAGTTGCTGTCAGCGACAACGGCTGCGACAACAGCTGCAGTCCCTCTTAAGAACAGCAGCAGCAACAGAAGCAGCAGTTGTTGGCAAGAGCAGACGCAACGACAGTAGCGGCAGTTGCTTGCAAGCGGCGGCTGCTCGCAGGGACAGGAACAACGACAGCAGCTGACCCCGTTACCTCTGATATTCACAACGTGCAGCCGCCAACAATGACAACCAGTGACGGGGCAGCTGGTGCCTTTGGCAATAGCGACTTGGCTGTGGCGGTGTAGCTTATATGGTGTGATACTGGCGTTGTGGCTAGGGCGATGAGGATTGATTGTGGCGATGTGGCTGTGGTGGTGTTGGTCTGTTGATGTATCTGTGGCGGTGTAGCTGTGGCGGTGTAGATGCGGTGGTGTGGCTTTGGCAGTTTAGATGGGGCGGTGTAGCTGTGGCTGTAGCAGTTGTGGGCTGATCCGGTGTGGCTGTGGCGGTGGGGCGTTGGCGGATAGGGCCTTGCCCGTTTGGTAGCAGTAGTGTGGCTGTTGCGGCGTGGCAGTGACTGGCAGGCCACAGTCAACCCTTCGAGGGCGAGGTTAGAGCAGGCGTTGTGTGTGCTTCATTCATCACCGTAAAGCGGTGACTCCGCGAGCTTCAATAAGTCCGCCTAAAGAACTTCTTACAAAATTTACAGATCCTTCTTGGCACCGACAGTGATGCAAGTGCTCTAAAAATTATTGTAATATCTTTTAATATTGTAGCACTTTGTGTTGATACCAAAGACACTGAGCTACACCGAACTACGCAGGAAGGAGGGTTTGGATTCATTCGATTTGAAGCGCCCTCTAGGAGCTTGAACATTGTCTTGTCACTATTTTTTTATTAATTTACCGTATTTAAACTCAAAATATCAACCACATAAAATTAATTTAATGTTGTTTATAAACGGATAAATACTATGTAGAGTATAACTTGAATTTAATAGAGTGTAATGCACCTGACGATCTGACCGAAATCGATGGATGAACAACCCCCCCCCCCCCCAGAAAAAAACTTAGCTAGATTATAGCTCGTTGTATTTTCTTGGGAATGAACTGAAAATAAAATACATACCTAAGTCTTAGTATAACTTGTTGTCTTTTCTAGTAGCTACAGCAAAGAAGTACGGAACTCTTAGTGCTGGGCACCGAAGGTATACCCGTTGACAAGTATTTACCTTCATCAGCGTTGCATGCATGGCCCCTGCCGATTGTGATTGACAATGTCGTAGGCTGAGCTCAGTACTGTAGCCATGCATTTCCATTCATCATCAAAACAGATGATTTAAGCTTGGAGTACCAACGATTGACTCGTCCCCAGGATGGTCGGTCATGATCCAACTCCAAAGCAACGGGCGTTGAAGACGCTTGGGATACCTCGGGTCGCTTGCACCTCTAGATAAATGTTCAGCTTGTATCTCGCCTCTTAAATCGATGATTCTAAACCGATGCTTCCCAATCTATTCATTCTAGCTGATCCTTCATAATCGAAGATGACATACTTTGGTCCTTGCTTATCTAAGATGAGAGAAGCCCACAGTTCTGCCAGGACGCCGCAGTTGGCGATTTGGATGTGTTCTCGTTCTCCCTGAATTATAATGAACTCTTTATTTGATACATTTAGTGTATTCTAAGAAAATGTTGTTATTCGTTGGGCATTTAATGTCCAGTGACTTAGTGAACCATGGACACTAAATTCCGTAGAGTATGTGTGCAGTCATGGACCCTTCCCCCCCCCCTCCTCCCCATGACATGGGACGTAGGCATGGGACGGCCAGCTTGTTGATATCTCCTCCAACCCCCCCCAAGGTGAGTGGAACAAAATTGTACATGCAATTTTAGGGAAGTATGTAATGTAAACACGATGTCCCTTAACTTGTGTAAATTTTTGGAGATATTGCCATGGACTCTATTGCATTTCTTGTACCTAGCTCCTGCTTGGTTCCTCCACTTAAGATTAATTTTCCAAGATCTCGTTGCTGATCCACATCAGTCATTTGTTGGTTGGTCACCACATAGTGAGATGTTTTATTGTGTTTCAATGTGAGTAATGGTGCATTTGTAAACAATAAAATAAATTTTAAATAGATCAGACAAGTCCATTACTTTATTAACAAAACTTTGGATAGTGATGCGATCCTACTGACTGTTCGCATTGCACCAGCGTTTAGCATCGTCTGGAAATTTAAATAACTTGCTGACGATGCCGGTGTCGAGGTCATTTATATTGATTATAAAGGAGAGGGGCCTGGTATGGTATTGGCTCAAGAACTGCAAGAAAGCAAGAAATCTAGACCCGTTTCTTGCAACTCATGAGCCGATCTCGGAGCCACCTGGCAAAGCTTCCAGTTACCCCGCGCGCATCCACTTTTTCAAGTAAACTTCCATGGTGGACCTTATCAATCACTTTTGAAAGTCAAGATAGATTTAATCGAGAACGTTGGTATCATGGTATAAAGGGAAAAAAATCAAGGAGATTGATCAGGCAGCTAAATTTGCCACTGAAACCGTGTTGGTGTCCTTGAATAGTTGGTTTCTCTCCATGCGACATGTTATACTTGTTCCTATTAATAATCATTACAAGGCTTTGCTGATCACTGATGTGAGGCTGATTGGCCTACAGTTCCCTGGCTCCTGCCTACACCTTCTTGAATATGGTTGTGACGTTTGCTGTTTTCTAATCATCAGGGATAATTCCAGTCTTCGTAGACCAATTAAAGATCTCCGTCAGGGTATATCTTATGATTCTAGGGGAGATTTCGTAATATTCTCGGATGTGGTTCATCCGGTTTTGTAGATTTGTAAATGTTAAATTTGCTGAGTTGTTCCAGTACTTCGTCGACATGAAAGTGAATATTTTCCGGTGGTTGCACTTCTCCAAGCAGTGTGACTCCTGAAATATTATTCATTTACTCATTTTTGAAATGCTTGCAAGCAATTCGTTGAGTATGTTCGACAAGTCTGCATCGATTGATTTTACTTCATCTCCACTTTTTTGCAGAGGGTCAATGCTCTTCTGAACAACATGTCTCTCATTCACATGTACTGAAAAGACGTTTGGAATACGGTTTTGATACTCATTCGACATTTTTTTTCCATGTCCCTCTATGCGCTTCTGACCAGCCCGCTCATGTGCTTGTTCTGATTCTTGCGTGAGATTAATTTTGTAAGCTTGATACAATATCTGTTAGCGAGCAATACTTCTTAAACACCATTATTCAGCCTAGAGGGGTTGTTTATTTGCACCTCTCTCTCCAGGATGTATCGTTCGCTTGCGTCACCCTGTCTTCAAGACACACAGAGCATTCATCTGCGGTCCTGCCATCGAATTGGTACCCGAAGTCAATGAGCGTAATTTCTTCTTTCAAGCCGTCAAAATTGGCTCTGATGAAATTGTAGCTATCCCCAGCTGATTCCCGCATTGTTAGACTTGCTGTGTTTTGGAGTTCAGTGGTAGGGTGCTCAGCTATTTGGACCACCGTACCAGCTATTTGGAGTTCAGTGGTATGGTGCTCAGCTATTTGGACCACCATCTTAGCTATTTGGAGTTCAGTGGTATGGTGTTCAGCTATTTGGACCACCATCCCAGCTATTTGCAGTTCGGTGGTATGGTGGTCAGCTATTTGGACCACCGTTCCAGCTATTTGGAAGTCAGTGGTATGGTGGTCAGCTATTTGGAGTTTAGTGGTATAGTGGTCAGCTATTTGGACCACCATCCCAGCTATTTGGATGTCAGTGGTATGGTGGTCAGCTATTTGGAGTTCAGTGGTATAGTGATCAGCTATTTGGACCACCATACCAGCTATTTGGAAGTCAGTGGGATGGTGGTCAGCTATTTGGAGTTCAGTGGTCAGCTATATAGAGTTCAGTGGTATGGTGGTCAGCTATATGGAGTTCAGTGGTATGGTGGTCAGCTATTTGGAGTTCAGTGGTATGGTGGTCAGTTATTTGGAATTCAGTGGTATGGTGGTCAGCTATTTGGAGTTCAGTGGTATGGTGGTCAGCTATATGGAGTTCAGTGGTATGGTGATCAGCTATATGGGGTTCAGTGGTATGGTGGTCAGCTCTATGGAGTTCAGTGGTATGGTGGTCTGCTATATGGAGCTCAGTGGTACGGTGGTCACAGATATACTAATTGTTATTCACTTGATAAAACAACGTATAAGATGTTAGGCCCTCGGGCTGGTTCTTCCACGTACTGTTTTGGAATGCTGTCTTTGATGGATCGTTTCTACCTGCCACCCCGTTATTCAGCTTTTATGGTGAAATCCTCTATCAAGATAGTCTGGTAGATTGAAGGCCCTCTTCAAGATACTCTCGCGGGTAGAGAAGATGTTGTTGTCTAATTCGTCAATGAGAACATCTTCTTCCGCGAGTGTTATCCTAGGATGACGGTATTCCAGTCTTCTTCCGCTACTGCTTTCCTAGGATGACGGTATTCTAGTCTTCTTCCACTACTGCTATTCTAGGATGACGGTATTCTAGTCTTCTTCCGCTACTGCTATTCTAGGACGACGGTATTCCAGTACATTTTTTTGTGTTATCCCTCCTGCGGATTTATTTTTAATTATCGCATTGCGAAGTATTGGATGAATAATTTCTTAGGCGTAAAGCATAGATCCTCCTCCCCTCCTGCGGGAGGAAGGGTTGTCTACATTGAAGGTTCTAAATTCTTGAAGGCCTGTTTCCGCCTGGCAACATCCATCATTGACGGCCACCCAAGATTCGTTGTTTAAACAACATAATTTAAATTGTTTTCACAATAGCAAGGAGCAGATCCATCTTAGTCATCAGCGGCTGCACATTTCCTAGTAACTCTCTTATTTTCCCTCTGTTATTTATTTTGGCTGACATGTTTGCTGTTGATGTGTGCCCAAAGCCAGTCAAGTCACTGCCATCAATGCTTTTGCTGCCCGACCCAGTTCTTTTGTCAGAGTTTTGCCCTGGAAGTTGCACGAGTTCTTGTCCTGTTTTGTTCGTTTAGGTCCCGTGTTAGATATTTCGTTTCTATCTCGAGTGTTCATGATTATAGGAATATCTGAAGTTTACTCTTGACGATGGAAGACCTGAAATATACTTTTGGTGGTTATAATAGCTGAAATTTGCTCTTGATGATAGCAAGGCCTGCGCTATACAATTGATTGGTGATATAAACGCCTGATGTTTACTCTTGATGATTGAAATACCTCGCGTATACTTTTGGTGAAGTATGCTCTATAGATGAAGAATACCTTAAATGTATTCTTGCTGATAGGAATGTCTGAAGTATACCATCGATTATAGAAATATGTGAAGTATATATGGATGCTGGAAGGCCTTAAGTATAATTTTGGTGATGGAAAACCTGAAGTATACCCTTTGCTGATTGAAAGGCTATAAATATACCCTTGATGACAGAAATACTTGAAATGTACATTGCTGATAGAAATACCTAGAATATGTTCTTGATGATAGAAATACCTGACATATACTATTGATGATTTTTAGACTAGAATTTTACTCATAGTGTTATAATTACTGAAGAAAAATTTTGAAAACTGAAATAACTAAAGTATACTCTTATTGTTATTATACCTGAGGTACTATTACTCTTGGTGCTAGAAGTAATTGAAGTATACTCTGGTGTATTATACCTTAAGTATACTTTTGGTGTTATTATACATGAAGCATACTCTTGGTGTTAATATGCCTGAAGCATACTTTTGGTGTTAATATGCCTGAAGCATACTCTTGGTGTTAATATACCTGAAGCATACTCTTGGTGTTAATATACCTGAAGCATATTCTTGGTGTTATTATTCCTGAAGCATACTCTTGGTGTTGATATGCCTGAAGCATACTCTTGGTGTTAATGTGCCTGAAGCATATTTTTGGTGTTAATATGCCTGAAGCATACTCTTGGTGTTATTATGCCTGAAGCATACTCTTGGTGTTAATATACCTGAAGCATACTCTTGGTGTTATTATGCCTGAAGCATACTCTTGGTGTTAATATACCTGAAGCATACTCTTGGTGCTAATATGCCTGAAGCATACTCTTGGTGCTAATATGCCTGAAGCATACTCTTGGCGTTAATATGCCTGAAGCATACTCGTGGTGTTGATATGCCTGAAGCATACTCTTGGTGCTAATTTGCCTGAAGCATACTCGTGGTGTTAATATGCCTGAAGCATACTCCTGGTGTTGTTATTCCTGCCGTTCACTATTGGTGATAGAAATCTGACGTATACTTTCGGTTATATTAATACCTGTAGTATACTTTTAGTTACAGGAATTTCTGAAATATACTCATGATGATACAAACACACGAGGTATATCTTTACTTGCTTTAATACCCGAGGTACAATCTAGATGATAGAAAAACCCGGATTTTTATTACAAGTTATACAACAAGTGCGGGTGTCAATCTATCATATACTTGTTTGATTTGGTTCACAACGCCGTAAATATAACGACAGCTTTTCGTATATAACGACAGCTTTTAAATTCTGTGCAATATAATCGGGGATAGATCTACATCAATGAAAAGTAATAAAGAGTTAACTGACTAATAAAACTGGCTTTTAGCCAACGGACTAGACCGCCGGATTCACATTTGACTATACGCCAGCAATAAGTTCGGCCAGCTTATTAATAGAATAGTTCGATGATATCTTTCCCAGACATAACTGGTCAAACGAACAGCATGTTCAGTGCGTGTAAGGAAGCACAGGGAGTCAAAATTATGTATTTTGTTATCGTCGGCGAGGAAGAACAGCTGGTCTACTAAAATAAAACACCTGTTTATATATCAATTTTCCGTTGAGTATATCCTGAATTAAACATCATTTAGACGAGGTTTATCTAATTGGTGTAAATAATTAGTTTTCCTCTAACTGCGTGATCTGATGCTCACAATTTCCTTCTCGCATGTACAGCTGTTAAACAAAATGGTTAATGCAGCCAAGAGAACCGTATAATAAGTGCCATTGGTCATCAGTGTGTTAAATTTACCTTCAATGCTTAACTCCCACAGCCATGGGTTGAAATAGAGTGGCAACAAATCTTCCTACTTTCATTAGGCTCTTAGAAGGCCAAAGAACCCATGCATGTATTCTATCCAAGAACGGGCGGTCTACACGCAGAGCTTTCCTCGGAACAGGCGGTCTACACGCAGAGCTTTCTTCGGAACGGGTGGTCTACACGCAGAGCTTTCTTCCGAAAGCATTGTTATATCCAAGAATGGGCGGTCTAAATGCAGAGCTTTCTTCCGAAAGCTATGTTATATCCAAGAACGGGCGGTCTACATGCAGAGCTTTCTTCCGAAAGCATTGTTATATCCAAGAATGGGCGGTCTAAATGCAGAGCTTTCTTCCGAAAGCATTGTTATATCCAAGAACGGGCGGTCTACACTCATAGCTTTCTTCCGAAAACAGGACGAATCCTTGCTAGTATGTCATTATGGATTTAAGGATTTAGGGATTTAAAATTTTAGGAATTATAAGGATTTAAAAATTACGTAGGTATAATGGCATGTTGACAAAATAACAGAAATATCAGAATACACAGAGGATACGTACCAAGTCTTCGTCGGCGAGAGCTGTTCTGGAAACAACCTTTGTTTCTAAGATGAATTTAATATTTACTTACAACTAGGGTTGAGGAGTAAGGACCAGCCGATGGACATTGTTGAAAGACATTCTCTATTCTCCGTTTTTAATATGTCGAGATCGATAGAATCGTTACATTGGACCGTTGATTTCAATAAAAATAAGCAATGTTATTATGATCACCGACGTGTAATTTATCATGACTATTTAGTGTTTCGACTGACATTTACTAAACAACTTGAGAGTAGAAAACGTCCGAAATGAGGTCGTCTATCACATTCCTCACACGCTGATTGACGCAGGAAGACACCAATTTGAAACTAATTGCATAGTTAGCATGACATGTTAACATATGCCTACGAAAAAATTAATGTCAATGAGTCATAATCGATGGGTATAATAAATGAACGGATTTCTACATGAACAAGATAATTGGAAATTTGAGCATCTGAAGCGTGAAAAAAATGGAATGATGGTATCTATAAAAGGAAATTGATGAACCAAAAATAGTTGACTCGGTAAATTGAAATAGCAGAAGTAAGTTACAATTCAAGAATTTCAGCACATACAGATTCAAAGAGGCATAATTTTAGTTCACGTTTGAATGTAGCTATATTTCTACCCGTCATTATACCTATAGTAATCGAATTCCTGGTTTTAGCAGCTATGTATTTTACAAATAGCTGGGACTGTGTTGCAGAGTTACGGGGAATTGTACAGCAGGAATGCTTGTCTGTCGAATGTAGCTGTCGATTTCGTGTCAGGTGAAAACCACTTTCAATGGATGCTTCTTGCTCCCTCATTACCAATGAAAATAATAGTTTTTTCGTGTCAGGTAAAAACCACCTTTCAATGGATGCTTCCTGCTCCCTCATTACCAATAAAAAATAAAAGTTTTTTCGTGACAGGTGAAACCCACTTTCAATGGATGCTTCTTTCTCCCTCATTACCAATAAAAATTATCATTTTTTCTGTTGGTGACCCGATCTTCGTTCACCTGTTGAACCCTCATGGAAAGTCTTGCTCCCTCATTACTAATAAAAATTATCATTCCTAATGTTGGTGACCCTATCTTTTATTACCTGTTGGATCTTCAAAGAACTATGACACGATACCAAATATCTCATGGAAACAAATATTTAAAGATATCAAAATATTTCGCTCTCCCAAATATTTATTGGTACCTTATGCCGGAGATATTCACCGGTACCAAATATTGAAATGTGCCAAATATATACCGGTTCATATTATATACAAGAAGCATACATAGATATACCGGTGCGAAATATTCCCCGGACCACTCCAAAAATCTCGAGTGAAAAGAGTTGCTGTTCCACTCTAAGTAACGCGACGCCAAGACCACCTGCACCATGCTCCTCTGCCTTACCAGCAACTCCTCAAAAAGGTGGGGTGTTGAAACACGCTACCGGGATTTGATTGTCTGCGAGTCCAGAAGTGGAAAGCTTGCAAGATATCTGGTAACATAGTGGGGCTTCTTCGGTGTAAACAAAGCGAGGGATATCACGGAAAGGGATGCGTCTGGAAGAACACAGCGTGAAGGTAATGGTCCACAACAAGAGGAATGATATATAGCTGTTAAATTTATTGAAAGTGTCATGCTACTTCTATTTGTATTGTCACCGTAACAGACTGAAAAAAGTCGATAACATTGACGAAATATTAAAAATATTCAATTTTCAATACTTTGTTTATCCGCGCTTCCACCGCATCTTTTAGACTTTGTTAAAGTAGTGCATTGGTTTTGTTGATTACATTGACTATTGAAAATAAATCGAAAAACATTTCCACAAACTTTAAGTAAGGAAGCATCAAAGTTACCCCCTGCGGTGAATTTATAATTTACGTTCACTGGCTTACAAACGAGAAATTGTACAAGAAAGAACCTCCAGTAATGAACAGGGCAACGACGCATGGAGTGTCCCTGGGGCACTGTTGAGGTTGGGTCATGCGGAGCAGCTGAAAAACGCTCTGTGGCTTTGGGATGACTCAAGGGAGAGCAAGGGTAAAGACTAAACTGTCGGGAGAGCAAGGGTAAAGACTAAACTGTCGCGGAGAGCAAGGCTAAAAGACACAAGTGTCGGGGAGAGCAAGAGTAGAGACAAATGTGTCGGGGAGAGCAGGGCTAAAATATAGAAGTGTCAGGGAGAGCAAGAGTAGAGACAAATGTGTCGGGGAGAGCAGGGCTAAAATATAGAACTGTCAGGGAGAGCAGGGCTAATGTCAAAAGTGTCGGGGAGAGCAAGAAAGACAGAAGTGTCAAGGAGAGCAAGGCTAAAAGACAGAAGTGTCAGGAAGAGCAAGGCTAATGACAAAAGTATCGGGGAGAGCAAGGATAAAGGGCAGAAGTGTCAGGGAGAGCAAGGCTAGTGGTAGGAGTGCCGGGGAGAGCAAGGTTAAAAGACAGAGATGCTGATGAAGGCAAGGATAAAGGGCAGAAGTGTCGGGGAGAGCAAGACTAATGCCAAAAGAGTGTTGAGGGAGAGAAAGGCTCTAAGACAAAAATTTACGGGATAGCTAGGCTTCAAGACAGCAGTGTTTCAGGAAGGCAAGGCTCCAACAGAAGTGTTGCGGGAGGGCAAGTCCTCAAGACATAGGTGTTGAGAAAGGGCAAGGCTCCATGATAGAAGTGGTGCGTGAGGCAGGCTCCATGACAGATGTGTTGGGGGAAAGCATGGCTCCTAGACGTAAGTGTTAAGGGAGCGCAAGGCTCCTAGAGAAAAGTGTTTTGGGAGCTCAAGATGCCAAGATGAAAAGCTTATTGAGGGAAGAAAAAACCCATGACAAAAGTGTTTTGGGAGGGCAAGGCTTTAATACAGAAGTGCTGTGATAGGGTGAGAATCCATAACAGAAGTGTTGTGTAGGGCAAGAATCCATGACAGAAGTGTTGTAAATGGCAAGAATCCATGACAGAAGTGTTGTAAATGGCAATAATCTATGACAGAAGTGTTGTGAAGGGCAAGGCTCCAAGATAAATGCGTTCCTTGGAGGGAAGGGAAGACTCCAAGGCAGATGTGTTCCAGGACTAAAATGTTGAGTAATGGGAAGGCTATAAGACAATTGCTGAGGGAGGGCAGAAGCTTCAAGACAGAAGTGTAGTGGGAGTGCGACGTTCCGTGACAAATGCGTGGGGGAGTGCAAGGTTCAAGACAGAAGGATTTAAGTAGGGAAGTCTCAATGACAAGAATGTTTTTGGAGTGCAAGGATCCAAGACGGGAGTGTTTTGGTAGAGCAAGGCTCCAAGACAAAGCTTATTGTGGAATGAAAGTCTCCAAGGCAAAAGTATTGGGGGAGGGCAAGGTTCCAATACAGAAGCGTTGAGGGAAGGCAAGGCTGCAAGACAAAAGTGTTGGAGGAGGGCAAGGCTCCAACACAGAAGCGTTGAGGGAAGGCAAGGCTGCAAGACAAAAGTGTTGGAGGAGGGCAAGGCTCCAACACAGAAGTGTTAAGGGAAGGCAAGGCTCCAAGAAAAAAGTGTTAAGGTGGGAAAGGCTACATGACAGGAGTGATGCGTTGGGCAAGTCTACAAGACTGAAGTGTTGTGTTAGGGCAAGACTCCAAGATAGATGTGTTGAAGGAGGACAAGGCTCTAGGACAGAAGGGTTTGGAGATGGCAAAACTCCAAGGCAGAAGAGGTAAGGGAGGGCAAGGCACTGAACCATTTGAAACAGTTTTTTACATGAACTTGGACAGTTCTCATGCTACGTTCGAATTTACAGTTATGATATTTTACTGACCTGAATTAAAGGTCTTATATAAGCTATTATGAGCTGCTGGAGTAACCTAATCCTTAAGTAATAATCCATCGTTTTTAACTAAACTTTTAAAACCGAAAAGAATCAGACTATAAGAGAATAAGACTATACACAACAAGAATAACAATGAGACAAGTCGATGTCTGAAACTAGTCGACATAAGACTATTGATAATAATAAACTTACAAAAAATTGATGTAACGCAAACTTTGTTGGAATCATTAATGTTCTGCTCCTAACAAAGTTAAAAATTACAGACCAACAATAGGAACAAAAATTAGCTAGTACGATACAGACATAGACACAAGACCAAAACCTCAAGAAGAGGTGTAGCCGGCGGGAAGGTGCACCTCACACTCTCATGCACTCACACACTTAGCGATGGAGGGCCCGGCCAGGACCCCGAAACATACACATCCGGTCAGGAATGAAGTTCGATATCAGAGTCAGCGTAGTCCGACAGGCTTCGCAGGTTCACCCTTGCTACGTTATAATTGTCGGGCTCTCCTTCACCCACGTCCATCCCGTTACTCAGCGAGACACCAAAGCCGGGAAAGCGGATCAGGGGCTAGTCAGAATTTATCCATTCACCCCCATTCTCCACTCACGCCTATCCGTCACCTTCACACTGATGTCTCTCCTCGCTAAAGCATGCTTCACGCCATCCAATCACCAAAACTTCAGTCTGCTTCTAGGCCTACGTCCACTCACTTCCGCTGTCATCGTAATTTTTACCCATCTGTTGAGAGGGGAGGGTGGAGAGGGGGTGGAGGAGTGTCTGACTATCTGCTGGTGGAAGGCAGATTAAGAGTGGAGCAGAAGTGGAAAGGCAACAAACGAGTGGGAGGAGGAAGAGAGGTAGTGAAAGTGAGTGGACTGAATGTGAAAAGTAGAGCCGAGAATATGACAACGTGAGAGGACAGGATCTGAGAGATGTGGAGGAAGAATGGGAGACGTTAAGGGATGCGTTGATGAGATGTGCGAAGAAGGTGTGTGGTGTGCGCCGTGTGGGCGGGTGCAGGAGGAAAGGCTGCGAGTGGTGGAACGAGGAGGTCAAACTGGCGGTGGCACGGAAAAGATGTGCGCTTGAAGAGTGGTTGCAGGTGAAGTCGGAGGTGGCTTGTGAAAGGTACAAAGAGAGGAGAAAAGAGGTGAAGCGGGTGGTGAGGAGAGCCAAAAGGGATGCTGATGCCAGGTGGGGCAGAC
>SDVV010019209.1:0-13584 GCA_016164225.1 Gammarus roeselii | reverse complement strand
AACAACTAAAACACCTCAAACACCTGTAGCACCTAAAACAACTAAAACACCTAGAACAACTACAACAACTAAAACAACTAAAACAACTTAAACAACTACAAAAACTAAAACACCTAAAACAACTGAAACAACTATAACACCTAAACAAACTATAACACCTAAAACAACTAGAACGTCTATAACAACTAAAACACATAAAACACCTATAATACACATAATACCTAGAACAACTAAAACACCTTAAACAACTAAAACACCCATAACAACTATAGAAAATAAAACAACTAAAACAACTATAACACCTATAACAACTATAACACCTAAAACAACTATAACAACTAAACAACTATAACACCTAAAACAACTAAAACAACTAAAAGAACTATAACAACTAAAACATTTATAACAACTAAAACAACTAGGACAAATAAAACAACTAAAACAACAATAACAACTATAACAACTATAACACCTAAAACAACTATAACACCTAAAACACCTATAACACCTGAAACAACTATAACACCTATAACAACTATAACAACTAAAACAACTAAAACAACTTGAACAACTAAAACACCTATAACAACTAAAACACCAATAACAACTAAAACAACTATAACAACTGAAACAACTATAACAACTAAAACACATAAAACAACCAAACAACTGCAACACATAAAACACCTACAACAACTATAACACCTGAAACAACTGAAAACAACTAAAACAACTAGAACAACTATAAGAACTAATACAAGTAAAACACCTATAACACCTAGAACACCTAAAACACCAACAACAACTATAACACCTAAAACAACTAAAAAAACTAAAACAACTAGAACAACTAGAACAACTATAACAACTAAAACAACTAGAACAACTAAATCAACTAAAACAACTAAAACAACTGAAACACATAAAACAACTAAACACCTAAAACAACTAAAAAAACTAAAACAGCTAAAACAACTGCAACAACTAAAACATCTGAAATAATAATAACAACTAAAACAACTAAAACACTTAAAAAACAACTAAACAACTAAACAACTATAACAACTATAACAACTACAACACCTAAAACAACTAAAAAAACTATAACACCTATATAACTATAACACCTACAACAACTATAACACCTAAAACAACTAAAACACCTAGAACAACTAAACACCTAAAACAATTAAACACCTTAAACAACTGAACAACTAAAACAACTGAATTATCTAAAACAACTGAAACGAATGAAACAACTGAAACACATAAAACAATCATAACACCTAAAACACCTATATAACTAAAACAACTAAATCAACTAAACAACTAAAACACCTAAAACAATTAAGAACAACTATAACAACTAAAACAACTAAAACAACTAGAACAGTTAAGACAACTAAAACAACTATAACACCTAAAACAACTAAAACAACAAAACAACTATAACAACTATAAACAACTAAACACCTACAACAACAATAACACCTATAACAGCTATAACAACTAAAACACCTAAAACAACTAAAACAACTAAAACAACTAAACAACTAAATCAACTATAACAATTAAAACACCTAAAACCCCTAGAACCCCCACATCAACTAAAACACCTAAAACAATTAAGAACAACTATAACAACTAAAACAAGTAAAACAGCTAGAACAGTTAGGTCAACAAAAACAACTAAAACAACTAAACAACTAAAACAACTAAACAACTAAACAACTAAACAACTAAAACACCTAAAACAACTAAAACACCTATAACAACTAACAACTAAAACAACTAATACAACTAAAACAACTAAAACAACTAAAACAACTAAACAACTAAACAACTAAAACAACTAGAACACTATAAAACAACTAAAACACCTATAACAATTAAAATCAATAAAACAACTAAAACAAATTGAACACCTAAAATACTTCAAACAACTAGAACACCTAAACACCTAAACACCTACAACAACTATAACACCTAAAACAACTATAAATAACTAAAACAACTACAACAACTATAACAACTAGAACAATTATAACAACTAAAACAACTAAAAACAACTAAAACCACTAAAACAACTAAAACAATTATAACACATACAACAACTAAACACTTATATCAACTAAACAACTAAAACAACTAAAAAACTATAACAGTTAAAACAACTAAAAACAACTAAAACAACTTGAACAACTATAACAACTGAAACAACTAAAACAACTAAAGCAACTAAAGCACCTAAACCAACCAAAACAACTAAACAACTAAACAAACTAACACAACTAAAACAACTAAACAAAAAAAACAACTACAACAACTAAAACATCTTTAACAACTAAAACACCGCAAACAACTAAAACACCTGTAACCACTATAAACACCTAAAACAATTATAACACATAAAACAATTAAAACACCTAAAACAACTAAAACACCCAAACAACTTAAACACCTAAAACAACTAAAACAACTAAAACAACCTAAACTACTATAACAACTAAAACACCTAACGCAACTAAACCAACTAAAACAACTAAAACACCTACAACAACTAGAACACCTATAACAACTAGAACACGAAAAACAACTAGAACACCTGAAACAACTAAACACCTAGAACAACTAAAAAACTAGAACACCTAAAACGCCTAAAACACCTAAAACAACTACAACATCTATGACAACTAGAACAACTGAAACAACTTAAATACCTACAGCACCTTAAACACCTAGAACAACAATAACACATAAAACAACGAAAACATCTAAAACAACTAAAACAACTAAACAACTGAAACAACTAAACAACTAGAACACCTAAAACAACTACAACACCTAAAAAAACTAAAACACCTGAAACAACTACAACACCTACAACAACTATAACACTTAAAACCACAGCAACACCTAAAACACCTATAACAACTAAAACAACTAAGACACCTATAACAACTAAAACAACTAATAAAAACATAAAAAACCATACCAACTAAATCACCTAAGACAACTATAACAACTAAACAACTATAACAACTAAATAAACTTAATCAACTATAACAACTAAATCAACTACAACAACTGAAAAACCTAATAAGACTTAAACACCTAATACAACTAAAGCAACTAAAACAACTAAACACCTAAAACAATTAAAACAACTATAACAACTAAAACAACTAAAACAACTAAACACCTGAATCAACTAGAGCCCCTAAAAAAACTAAAACAACTTAAACAACTATAACAACTATAACAACTAAAACAACTACAACAACTAAAACACCTAAACCAACTAAAACAACTAAAACAACTACAACAACTTGAACAACTATAACACCTAAAACACCTTAATTACCTAAAACAACTATAACACCCCAAACAACTAAATATTTAAACACCTAGAACATTCAGAACACCTATAACAACTAAAGCAACTAGAACAACTAATACAACTATAACAACTAAAACACTTAAAACAACTAGAACAACTAAAACAACTAAACACCTACACCAAATAAAACAATTATAACAACTGAAACAACTAAACAATTAAAACACCTATAACAACTAGAAAACCCAAAAAAACTAAAACAACTTAAACAACTAAACAACTAAAATAGCTAAACCGTATATATCAACTAAAACAACTAAATCAACTAAAACAACTAAAACACCTTATACACCTTAAACACCTACAACAACTAAAACACCTAAAAAAACTATGAACAACTAAAACAACTGAAACGACTAAAACAACTTAAACAGTTAAAACAACTCAAACAACTAAACAACTAAAACAACTAAAGCACCTAAAACAACTAAAACAACTATAACAACTACAACAGCCAAACAGTTAAAATAACTAAACAACTAAAACAACTAAAACAACTTAAACAACTATAACAACTAAAACAACTAAAACAACTAAAGCAACTAAAACACCTAAGCCAACTAAAACCACTAAACAACTGAAACAACTAAAACAACAAAAAAACAACTAAACAACTACAACAAATAAAACAACTAAACAACTAAACAACTGAAACAACTAGAACAACTAGAACACCTATAACAACTATAACAAACAAACAACTAAAACAACTATAACAACTAAAACAACTATAACAACTAAAACACCTTAAACAACTAAAACACCTTAAACACCTAAAACTCCTAGGACAACTATAACACATAGAACAACTAAAACACCTAAAACTACTAAAACACCTGAACAACTTAAACACCTATAACAACTAAAACACCTAAAACAACTTAAACAACTAAAACAACTACGACACCTAACGCAACTAGAACCTCCAAAACAACTAAATAACCTAAACAACTTGAACACCTCAAACCCCTAAAACACCTAAAACAACTAGAACACCTACAAAAAACAATACACCTAAAACAACAATAACACCTAACCACCTAAAACACCTAAACACCTAAATACCTATAACACCTATAAACAACTATAACACCTTAAACAACTAAAACACCCATAAAAACTATAACACCTAAAACCACTATAACAACTATAACAACTGAAACAACTAAAACAACAATAACACCTAGAACAACTATAAAACCTAAAACAACTATAACACCTAAGACACCAATAACACCTGAAACAACTAAAACACCTATAACAACTCAAACAACTAAAACAATTAAACAACTGGAACAACTAAAACACCTAAAACAACTAAACACCTAAAACAACTAAAACAACTATAACAACTATAACAACTAAAACAACTGAAACAACTAAAACAACTAAAACATATATAACAACTAAACACCTAAACAACTAAAACAACTCAAACAACTAAAACAACTAAAACAACTACAACACCTAAATCAAATATAACAACTAAAACAACTAAACAACTAAACAACTAAAACAACTAAAACAACAAAAAACAATTTAAACAACTAAAACAACAAAACAACTTATATACAACTTAAACAACTAAAACAACTAAAACAACTAAAACAACTATAACATATACAACAACTAAACACTTATAACAACTAGAACAACTAAAACAACTAAAACAACTATAACATATGAAACAACTAATTACTTATAACAACTAGAACAACTAAAATAACTATAACAACCGAAACAACTAAACACCTAAAACAACTATAACAACTAAAACAACTATAACAACTAAAACAACAATATCAACTAAAACAACTATTACAACTAAAACAACTATAACACCTGCAACACCTATAACACCTGAAACAACTAGAAAACCTATAACAACTAGAACAACGGAAACAACTGGAACAACTGAAGCACCTAAAACAACTATATCACCTATAACAACTAAAACAACTATAACAACTAAAACAACTATAACAACTGAAACACCTAGGACAAACAAAACAACTATAACACCTAAAACACCTTAAACAATAACAACAACTAAAACACCTAAAACCACTAAAAACCACTAAAACAACTAAAACAACTATAACAACTAAAACTACTATAACAACTATAACAACTATAACAACTAAAACAACTAAAACAACTAACACAACTAAAACAACTAAAACAACTAAAACACATAAACAACTAAACAACTAAAACAACTAAACAACTATAACAACTAAAACAACTAAAACAACTAGAACACCTAAATAACTATAACAACTAAAACAACTAAAACACCTAAAAACAACTAAACAACTAAAACTACTAAACAACTATAACACCTAAAACAACTAAAAAAAATATAACACCTTAGATAACGATAACACCTAAAACAACTATAACACCTAAGACAACTGAAACACAAAGAACAACTAAAACACCTAAAACAATTGAACACCTTAAACAACTAAACAACTAGAACAACTAAAACAAATAGAACAACTAAAACAAGTGAAACAAATAAAACAACTATAACACCACAAACAACTAGAACACCCGAAACACCTAGAACAACTAAAACACCTACAACAACTAGAACACCGATAACAGCTTAAACACCTAGAACAACTAAAACACCTAAAACAACGAGAACACATGTAACAACTAAAACACCTAGAACAACTTAAACAACTAGAACACCTAAAAAACACCTTAAGCACCTAGAACAACTAAAACACATGTAACCACTAAAAACTAGAACAACTAAAACAACTAAACAACTGAAACAACTAAACAACTGAAACACCTAAAGCAACTACAACACCTAAACAACTAAAACACCTGAAAAACTAAAACACCTACAACAACTAAAACACGTGAAACCATTGAACCATCAAAACACCTTAAACAAATATAACAACTAAAACAACTAAAACAGCTAAAAAAACAATAACAACTGAAACAACTAAAACACCTAAACACCTAAACACGTACAATTACTAAAACACCTAAACAACTTAAATAACTAAAACAACTATAACAACTCAAACAACTTAAACAACTAAAACAACTAAAACACCTAAAACAACTGAAACAACTATAACACCTAAAATAACTATAACACCTGAAACAACTATAACACCTAAAACAACTAAAACACCTAGAACAACTAAAACATCTAGAACACCTAATACAACTAGAACACCTAGCACAATTAAAACACCTAAAACAACTTAAACACCTAAAAAAACTAATCACCTACAACAACTAAAACACTTAAAACAACTAAAACACGTTAAACAACTTAACACTTAAAACATCTGAAACACCTAATTAACCCAAACACCTATAACACCTAGAACACCTAAAACAACTAAAACACCTGAAACAACTAAAAAACCTACAACAACTAAAACACCTGAAACCACTGAAACACCTAAAACACCTATAACAAATGAAACAACTAAACAACTAAAACAGCTAAAACACCTAATAACCACTATAACAAATAAAACACATAGAACACCAAAAACACCTAGAAACCACTAAAACACCTAAACAACTTATAATAACTAGAACAACTAAAACATTTATTACAACTAAAACAACTAAAAGAACTAAACAACTAAACAACTAAAACAACTAGAACACTTAAAACAACTAAAAAAACTATAACACACACAACTAAAACAACTAAAACACCTAAAACAACTGAAACAACTATAACACCTAAAACAACTAAAGCTACTAAAACATTTAAACACCTAAAACTATTAAAACAACTATAACAACTAAAACAACCAAAACAACTAAACAACTAAAACGCCTAAATCAAATAGAACACCTAAAACAACTAAAACAACTTAAACAACTATAACAACTATAACAACTAAAACGACTACAACAACTAAAACACCTAAACCAACTAAAACAACTAAAACAACTAAAACAACTTGAACAACTATAACACCTTAACACCTTAAACACATAAAACAACTATAACACCCAAACAACTAAAACATTTAAACACCTAGAACAACTATAACAACTATAACAACTAAAACAACTAAAACAACTAACACAACTAAAACAACTAAAACAACTAAAACAACTAAAACACATAAACAACTGAACACCCAAAACAACTAAAACAACTTAAACAACTATAACAACTAAAACAACTACAACAACTAAAACACCTAAACCAACTAAAACAACTAAATCAACTTAAACAACTAAAACACCTACTACACCTTAAACACCTACAACAACTAAAACACCTAAACAACTATGAACAACTAAAACAATTGTAACGACTAAAACAACTTAAACAGTTAAAACAACTAAAACAACTAAACAACTAAAACAACTAAATACCTATAACAACTAAAACAACTAAAACAACTAAAACAACTAGAAACACTAAAACAATTACAACAACCAAACAGTTAAAATAACTAAACAACTAAAACAACATAAAAACTTAAACAACTATAACAACTAGAACAACTAAAACAACTAAAGCGACTAGAACACCTAAGCCAACTAAAACCACTAAACAACTAAAACAACTGGAACAACAAAAAACAACTAAACAACTACAACAAATAAAACAACTAAAACAACTAAAACAAATGAAACAACTAGAAAAACTAGAACACCTAAAACAACTATAAACAAAAAAACAACTAAAAACAACTATAACAACTAAAAGAACTATAACAACTAAAACACCTTAAACAACTAAACACCTTAAACAACTAAAAATCCTAAAAAACAACAATAATACATAGAACAACTAAAACACATAAAACAACTGAAACACCTGAACAACTTAAACACCTATAACAACTAAAACACCTAAACAACTTAAACAACTAAAACAATTACAACACCTAACGCAACTAGAACACCCAAAACAACTGATTAACCTAAACAACTTACACCTTAAACACCTAATATACCTGAAACAACTAGAACACCAACAAAAAACTAATACACCTAAAAACAACTATAACACCTAACCATCTAAAACACCTATAACACCTAAAATACCTATAACACCTATAAACAACTATAACACCTTAAACAACTAAATCACCCATAACAACTCTAACACCTAAAACCACTATAACAACTATAACATCTGCAACAACTAAAACAACAATAACACCTAAACAAATAAAACACCTAAAACAACTATAACACCAAAGACACCAATAACACCTGAAACAACTAGAACACCTATAACAACTAGAACAACTAAAACAATTAAAACAACTATAACAACTATAACACCTAAAACAACTAAAACACCTATAACAACTAAAACAACTATAACAACTAAAACAACTATAACAACTAAAACACCTAAAACAACCAAAACAACTAAAACACCTCTTACACCTAAAACACCTACAACAACTATAACACCCAAAACCACTATAAACAACTAAAACAACTAGAACAACTAAAACAACTAAAACAACTAGAACAACTTCAACAACCATAACAACTAAAACAACTGAAACAACTAAAACAACTAAAACATACATAACCACTAAACACCTAAAACAACTAAAACAACTAAAACAACTAAAACAACTATAACAACATCTGAAAATTAACCCAACACCTATAACACCTACAACACCTATAACACCTAGAACACCTAAAACAACTAAAACACCTGAAACAACTAAAAAACCTACAACAACTAAAACACCTGAAACCACTGAAACACCTAAAACACCTATAACAAATAAAACAACTAAACAACTAAAACAGCTAAAACACCTAATAACAACTATAACAAATAAAACACCTAGAACACCAAAAACACCTATAAACAACTACAACACCTAAACAACTCAAAATAACAAGAACAACTACAACATTTATAACAACTAAAACAACTAGAACAACTAAACAACTAAACAACTAAAACAACTAGAACACTTAAAACAACTTAAAAAAACTATAACTTACACAACTAAAACAACTAAAACGCCTAAAACAACTGAAACAACTATAACACCTAAAACAACTAAAGCAACTAAAACATTTATACACCTAAAACTATTAAAACAACTATAACAACTAAAACAACTAAAACAACTAAAACAATTAAACGCCTGAATCAACTATAACACCTAAAACCACTAAAACAACTTAAACAACTATAACAACTATAACAACTAAAACAACTACAACAACTAAAACACCTAAACCAACTAAACAACTAAAACAACTAAACAACTTGAACAACTATAACACCTAAACACCTTAAACACCTAAAACAACTATAACACCCAAACAACTAAAACATTTAAACACCTAGAACAACTATAACACCTATAACAACTAAAACAACAGGAACAACTTATACAACTATAACAACTAAAACACATAAAACAACTAGAACAACTAAAACAACTAAACACCCTCATCAAATAAAACAATTATAACAACTGAAACAACTAAACAACTAAAACACCTATAACAATTAGAACACCCAAAACAACTAAAACAACTTAAACAACTATAACAACTAAAACCACTAAAACAACTATAACATCTATAACACCTAAAACAACTGAATTAACTAAACAACTAAAATAGCTAAAACATATACATCAACTATAACAACTAAATCAACTAAAACAACTAAAACACCTACTACACCTTAAACACCTACAACAACTAAAACACCTAAAACAACTATTAACAACTAAAACAATTGTAACGACTAAAACAACTTAAACAACTATAACAATTAAAACAACTATAACAACTAAAACAACTAAAACGCCTAAGCCAACTAAAACCACTAAACAACTAAAACAACTGGAACAACAAAAAACAACTAAACAACTACAACAAATCAAACAACTAAAACAACTAAAACAACTGTAACAACTGGAAAAACTAGAACACCTAAAACAACTATAAACAAAAAACAACTAAACAACTATAGCAACTAAAATAACTATAACAACTAAAACACCTTAAACAACTAAACACCTTAACAACTAAAACTCCTAAAAACATTTAAAACACATAGAACAACTAAAACACAAAAAACAACTGAAACACCTGAACAACTTAAACACCTATAACAACTAAAACACCTTAAACAACCTAAACAACTAAAACAACTACAACACCTAACGCAACTAGAACACCCAAAACAACTGAATAACCTAAACAACTTACACCTCAAACACCTAAAACACCTGAAACAACTAGAACACCTACAAAAAACTAATTCACCTAAAACAACTATAACACCTAACCATCTAAAACACCTATAACACCTAAAATACCTATAACACCTATAAACAACTATAACACCTTAACAACTAAAACACCCATAACAACTCTAACACCTAAAACCACTATAACAACTAAAACAACTGAAACAACTAAAACAACAATAACACCTAAACAAATATAACACCTAAAACAACTATAACACCAAAGACACCAATAACACCTGAAACAACTAGAACACCTATAACAACTAGAACAACTAAAACAATTAAAACAACTATAACAACTATAACACCTAAAACAACTAAAACACCTATAACAACTAAAAAAACTATAACAACTAAAACAACTATAACAACTAAAACACCTAAAACAACCAAAACAACTAAAACACCAATTACACCTATAACACCTACAACAACTATAACACCCAAAACCACTATAAACAACTAAAATAACTAAAACAACTAAAACAACTGGAACAACTTTAACAACCATAACAACTAAAACAACTGAAACAACTAAAACAACTAAAACACACATAACAACTAAACACCTAAAACAACTAGAACAACTAAAACAACTAAAACAACTATAACAACTATAACAACTAAAACAACTAAAACAACTAAACAACTTGAACACCTCAAACAACTAAAACACCTAAACAACTAAAACACCCAAAACAACAAAACACCTAAACAACTTAGATACCTTAAACACCTAAAACACCTACAATAACTAAAACACCTATAACAACTAATTCACCCAAAACATCTATAACACCTAAACCACCTAAAACACCTAAAACACCAAGAATACCTATAACACCTAAACGACTATAACACCTTAAACAACTATAACACCCAAAACACATAAAAAACTATAACAACTTAACAACTAGAACACATAAAACAATAAAAACTCCTAAACAACTTTAACAACTAAACAAATAAAACACCTAACACAACTGAAACAACTAAAACAACTAAAACAACCAAACAACAATAACAACTAAAACAACTAAAACAACTAAACAACTAAAACAACTAAAACACCTATAATACCTATAACAACTAAAACAACTAAAACACCTAGAAAACAACTTAAACCACTATAACAACTAAAAGACAACTAAACACCTGAAACAACTAAAAAAACATAACACCTAAAGTAACTAAAACAACTAAAACAACTATAACACCTAGACAACTAGAACACCTTGAACAACTAGAACACCAAAAACAAATAAACATCTTGAACAACTAAACAACTAAACAACTAAAAGAACTAAAACAACTAAACAAATAAAACAAATAAAACAACTAAAACACCTGAAACAACTATAACACCTAAAACAACTGAAACATCTAAAACACCAACAACAACTAGAACACCTATAACAAATTAAACACCTAGAACAACTAAAAAACCTAAAACAACTAGACCGCCTGAAAAAACTAAAACACCTAGACAACTAAAACAACTAAAACAACTAAAACAACTGAAACACCTAGAACACCTTAAACAATTAAAACAACTATAACACATAGAACAACTACAACAACCAAACAACTGAAACAACTAAACAACTGAAACAACCAAACATTTAAAACACCTAAAACAATTACAACACCTAAAACAACTAAAACACCCGAAACAACTAAAACATCTACAACAACTAAAACACCTGAAACCACTGAAACACCTAGAACACCTATAACAAATAAAACAACTGAAACAGCTAATGCACCTAATAACAACTCAACCTACTATAACACCTAGAACACCTAAAACACATACAACAACTGAAACACCTAAAACAACTTGAAATAACTATAAAAAATAAAGCAACTATAACAACTAGAACAACTGGAACAACTAAAACTACTAAAACAACTAAAATACAACTTAAACACCTAAAACAACTAAAACAACTATAACATATAAAACAACTAAACACTTATAACAACTAGAACAACTAAAACAACTAAAACAACTATAACATATATAACGACTAAACACTTATAACAATTAGAACAACTAAAACAACTAAAACAACTAGAACAACTAAAACAACTTAAACAACTGCATAAAATAAAACAACTAAAACAATCAAAACAACTAGAACAACTAGAACACCAAGAACAACTATAAACAAATAAAACGACTGTAACAACTGAACAACTATAACACCTAAAACAACTATAACACCTTAAACACCTGTAACACCTAAAACAACTAAAACTCCTACAACAACTACAACAACTAAAACAACTAAACCAACATAAACAACTAAAACAACTAAAACACCTAAAACAACTGAAACGACTATAACACACACCTAGAACAACTACAACAACTAAAACAACTAAACCAACTTAAACAACTAAAACAACTAGAACACCTAAAACAACTGAAACAACTATAACACCTGAAATAACTATAACACCTAAAACAACTATAACACCTGAAACAACTGAAACACCTAAAACAACTACAACACCTACAACACCTAAAACAACTAGAACACTTTGAACAACTAAAACACCTAAGACAACTTAAACACATATAAAAATTAAATCCCCTACACCAACTGAAACACCTGGAACAACTAAAATACCTCAAACAACTAAAACACCTATAACAACTGAAACACCTAATTAACTTAAACACCTGAAACACCTAAAACACATATAACAACTAAAACCCCTAAAACAACTAATACACCTAAAACAACTATAACACCTTAACCACCTAAAACACCCACAACACCTAAAATACCTATAACACCTGCAACAACTATAACACCTTAAACAACTAAAACACCCACAACAACAAACAAACTAAAACAACTGAAACAACTATAACACCTTCAACAACTAAAACACCTAAAACAACTCTAACAACTA
>SDVV010019208.1:0-13584 GCA_016164225.1 Gammarus roeselii | reverse complement strand
AATCTAACTTTAGTGGAAGTCATTTCTCCACATCCTAAACTAATTATGACCCTAAAGTATCAGTAATTGAGCAAATATTACGTAAAAACGATCTTTTTGATATTACGATATAACATGTAAAAAATGTATTTTGTCAATTCTATAGCAAACTTATTGCATTAACATGAATACAAGTCATGCTAGGTAAGGGATTGTTGTCTTGATATGAAAATATGATGAAAATGTTTGTTCCTGAGCATTAAACATAAGTTAACAGTTACGCCTAGACATGTCACCATGTGTTAAAAAAATCGGGTCATTATAAAATTAGTTACTCATATTGAAATTAGCTGTGGTGTCATTATTGTGGGTCATTTACTCCCAAATATCATCATATGTGTGTAGAATTGCATCTGATTACTTTTCAATGAAGAAAAACAAAAATATTTAATAACAGAATAGGTGCGGGGAGTCACCCCCGATTTTTTTTTCACCTGGGGTGACTCCCCGCAGTTGTATATTTGTATATATCTACAAAAGTTTTCATTTTTTCCCAAAATCCTTCTCACGCAACGAACTACACTATATTCAGAGTATCACCACCAAATTTGGTCCTAATCCAATGGAAACTCTAGCCACAGCATCAAAGTTGGCGGAACATCAATTTTTCCAAACCAAAATTTTCGGGGACCTGAAAAACACACCTTCACTTTGGCGATTTTTCATAAATTCTGTGCGCAAATCGAATTTCTATAAGTAGCTGATACTTACTAACAAAGACCTGCTCTTTCAAGTCCCGTAGTCAAATATTGTGATTTCCGACGTTTTGGTGCCCAGAAGGGGGGTGCGGGGAGTCACCCCGGGTTTTCGACTGCGGGGAGTCACCCCGGTCGACGCTACCAAAGTCTCTTGCTTCATCAGCTGCAATGGATCTTGTCATCAATATCATATACCTGTTCTTCTTGCTTATTTATGGACCTATGCCGTCAAGCCACTCTTTGTACTGGCATAATTCCTGGTAGGATAGTGTGAGAAAAGGTATGGTGGGAGAGAAGATTGGTTGAGGCGCTGCTGCCTTTACAATGGATGGGTCTGTACACCTAATTGAATATTACTTGTGAATTGTTACCATTTATTAGCCCTTTCTTTCATATTAATTGCAAATACTGGCTTATTGGACTTTTTGTTGACTAGCATTGTGGTAATGATGATCAAATGTGATTTCAATTCAGCTACCAACAATTGACAGGTTCTCAGACTATATTGATTGCTAGTTACATTTGGCCAAATGATTCAGCCTACATTTTTCCAAGTAGCTACTTCTCATCTCTTTAACTTGAGCAGTGAGTAAAGGAGGATTGTGCTTGTGAGGTATGTTTCCTTTGCTGTCCTACTGTCAGGATTTTCCCAGTATTTGAGTACATATTGTTTGTGGGCAGTGGCAGGGACAAGTGGTTGGGGAAGGAGAGAAAGGTAAAAATGTCTTTGGCCTAAGAGAGCTGAAACTCAAATCTTTCAATCTGTAAAATGTTTCTTTATGACCTATCAGTTTTGATACCTCTTATTGATGTCATACTTCTCATGCCTGTAGACATTTTTGCATCCATTGAGCTGTTAGGGCCCCTCCTGCGCTTGCCCGCAAACAAAGGAGGTGCGGCATGCCCCACGCAACGTGCGTGAGGGTCAGAAGAGTGGAGGCCACAATTTAGCCATTGCACTTGCAAGGCTTCACACGTCTAATGAGCTGAATAGAAACAGCAAAAAAATTTCATTGATTTGCAAAAGAAATACAAAAACAATGTACTCATCAGGTCTGATATCTATAAGCGATTCCACACTTAGGTCATAAATAAAATGACTGGACACCCAGCTGTTGCCTGTTGGTTCTCTCCACCTGCCAAAAAAAGAGATAATACATGACTCCAGCAGAGCAGGATGTGTTTTTTTCTTTGTCAGTGCAGCACCTGCCATTGCTGCCAAGTGCCTCCCAGGCTCAGGCTCCTTCTCTTTACAATCAGGCATTATCTTACTCTTGATGTTGCATTAACACAGTTCAAAAAGTACACTACGTTAGTCAGGGCATCAATCCTGTTTCTTGCCGATTCTGTGTGCCATACTGATGTCATCCTCGAAAAGCGCCAATCTTTTCAGACAGTAATTTCTTTGCAAGCGCATTGCAGTCTTTGTCTGCTCTCACTTTGGGGATGTCACCAGAGAGGATATGAGTGTCCTTCCTCTCATTGGCCTGGTTGTCATCCACTGCTTCCTCCAGCACTGTAGGCACAGGATATCTATGTTTGTAATTTTAATGTTTCATCAACCATATAAACACTCTACTGAAATTTAAGGAATCCTCTGTAGTGCATTTGATGTTGGGGAATCCTACTTTTCCCAACATTTCTGTGCAATTGAAATGTCCGGAAAAAGTTTCAGTGCACAACTTTTTGCCAAGTTTTCCAGTTTGGTATCTGACTCGACACAAGTTATATTAGAGCAATTGGAATACCAGGAACTAGATGGTAGATCTCAACACCATACCAATTCATCTACTAATACACTTAAATGGACAATATTCAATGCTAAAAATTCACAAACGGACCCTGCAATATTACCAATAATATTTATCAGATAAACTAGAAAAAAAATGTACACTTTGAGAACTGAATAGTGTCCCCTTGGCTCCTCTATCACATAGGAATGTAGGTTAATCATTGCTTGATCCTTTACTATTGATGAAGCAATTCTCAAGAGTGGCAACTTGCACACGCTACAACTCTCCTGTTTCACATTATACCATCACGTTCATCACACCAAACCATCATGTGAGAATTGAAAGTCAACACCATGGTTGGTTGGTTGGTAGCTATGTTATACGAGTCGAGGAACGTTTGAGGTTCACAAGCTGACTCTAAGAACAGATCTGATAGGATTCATGTGGATATGGTTAATTCTATGGGCTTATTTCTGATGAATAAGTTTATTGGGAGTAGTGTCTATTAGTTGAGAACTTAACATCTACCTTACATTAACAGTTTGTACTGCATTTGTACTGGGATACTCTAAGATTAAGCTTATATGAGACTATTTACATTTGGTACTAGTAGCTAGCTATGCATTGGCATCAGAGCGGTTGGGAATCAAACAAATTTCCGTGTAAAGGGGGGAACGGTGAAGATCTGGTCTGCCTAGGTGCACCAAGCTTCCCATACTATAAATCCTGGGTAAGAGGATGCCCCCAATGCAGCTCAGCCAGCCCCTGCTCCCCCTTGGTTGAGTCGAGTTGGGTGTGTCCAGGCCGGCGCACGAGCAGGATCCCGCTGCCCGTACTCTAGGTCCCGGGATAGTGGGCGAGCCACCGCACCAGGATTGGCCACTCCCCCCTCACCTCAGCCAGAAGCAATTATAAATGTTATGTGGGTGTAGCAGTTTGAGATGTTTTACAGCTTGTGTAGTTTTCCTGTCTCAACAATAAATGCTGCCAGGGCAAGGCATCTGGGTTCTGATGTCTCCTTATTGCTGTGAATGTCCAGGATAGTTTTAAGTGTCAGTGTCTCCATTCCGTATGTTTGGAGATTCTGGAGCAGTTTGTATTTCTGCTGCACAAATAGTGGGCAGACAAGGAGATAGTGTTTTATTGTTTCTGGTGTGTTGCAGTTGCTGCATAGGTTTGTGGGAGAGAGGTTCATTCTGTGGAGATGTTTGTTAAGTCCTACATGTCCTATTCGCATTTGTGTGATGGATACATTGATTTTTCTGTTGGGGTGGTGTTGATTGAAGCCTTTGAAGGTTCCAATGAT
This sequence comes from Gammarus roeselii, assembly GCA_016164225.1. Lineage (NCBI taxonomy): Eukaryota > Metazoa > Arthropoda > Malacostraca > Amphipoda > Gammaridae > Gammarus > Gammarus roeselii. The sequence continues at coordinate 9,808 of SDVV010019208.1, read as the reverse complement.
TTCTTTTAGGTGTTTTCCTTTGCCTGTATTGATGGTAAAGTTCCAGTTGTCTATCCATTTCTCTTTGATCTTGTTTCTGATCATATTTGTTCTCTATTCTTGATTCAGTTTAAACCAAGCCGATTTGTTAAGATTGTGTCCAAGGTTTGCTGCCTTGTCTGCAGTCTCATTTCCTAGGATTCCTGCATGTCCTTTAACCCAGGATAGGGCAACTTCTTTACCTGCTCTTCTGCAGATTATGATATTTGTAATGATCATGTTAGTGATGCTGGTGTAGCTATTGGTGTGGTTTTGTATGATGTGTAGAGCACTTTGTGAGTCTGTTAGTATAAGGTATTTAGCCTGTGTGCCTTCCTGTTTGATGATTTCGGTTGCTTTGAAGATTGCATACAGTTTTGAGGCCAGGACTGTATGTCTTGGGTCAAGTTTCCAGGAGTGAGAGGTATTTTTACCTGTCTGGAATACAGCACATGCAACAGAGATTGGGTCTAAAGTCTTGCTTCCATCTGTATAGATTTGGCAGTGGTTAGGAAAATATTCCTTCAGGTGTTGCTGCATGTTGAGATTCGTTTGGAATACCTCTCTAGGTGGGATATGGATGCTGATGGGGGATTCCCAAGGTGGGAAAAGGTTTGTTTGCGTAGGGTTTCTAGATATTCCCATCTGAAGTCCCTCAAGGGATTTTAGTGCTCTGAATCTAAAGGAGTTGAAAGGGGCAAACCATCTGCTTCTGGAGAGCTCCAAGAAGGTTGCAGTTTCATGGTTTGGTGGGCTGTACATGAGTTTGGTGTAAGTTTTCAGGCTCTGCCATTCTCTATGGATCTGGAGTGGTGGGATGTATGCTTCTGCCTCTAGGGATACTATAGGCAAGCTCCTGCGGGCTCCAAGAATGAATCTGAGTGCTGAGTTTTGTATTGTGTCTAATTTCTTGAGTGCTGTCGGGCAGGCTGTGGCATAGAGGGTGGAACCATAATCAATTTTGGCTGATATATGCTAGGTAGAATAGTCTGAGTATGGAACTGGAGGCTCCCCATCTGGGTGAGGAGAGAACCTTCATTACATTGAGTCTTTGTATGCAGTTTGTTGTTATTTTATCTATGTGTGTGTTGTAGAGGAGTAGTGGTGCATCTAGTGTTACTCCCAGGATATTTTGGGACTTTATGTTCTGGATGTTGGTGTTGTTAATTCTAAGTGTGGGTTGTATGTTGGTTCTGTTTGTGGTGTAGTATTGCATTGTTGTTTTTTGTGGATTGAGAAGGAGTCCCCATGCTAGGCACCATTCATGAAGTATTTGTAGGTAGTTGTTAAGTTTTTGTTCAGTGAGGTTGCAGTTTGCCTCAGTAGCTGATATTGTTATGTCGTCTGCATAGGAGTATATGGTTATTCCATCCATTTGTGGGATGTCCGATAGCATTATGTTGAAGAGTGTGGGGCTCAGGATTGCTCCTTGGGGCACCCCAGCCTCCAGTTGTTTTTCTTCTGAGAGAGTGTTTGCTATTCTGACTCTTATTTTTCTGTCTGTCATGTAGAAAGTATAACCATTTGGCCATATTTCCACAAAGTCCCTTCTTGACAAGTTTATAGCAGAGTCCTTCTTTCCATATTGTGTCAAATGCACTTTTCAGGTCAATGTATACCACTGCAGTATACATTCTGTCCCAGAGGCACTTTCTTATCTGGTGTTCCAGTCTATGGAGACAGTCAAGAGTTCCTTGGCCTTTTCTGAAGCCACATTGTGAGGGTGATAGAAATCCTCCTCTTTGGCTAACATTTATCAGTCTTTTTTGGATGATTCTTTTGAGTACTTTTCCCATATTTGGGAGCAGTGTGATTGGTCTATAGGACTGTATGTTTGTATTGTCTTTGTTTGGCTTCAGAATGGGGATGGTTATCCCTGTCTCCCAGACTGTAGGGATGCATGCTGTGTTCCAGCTTTGATTGTATAAGTTGAGAAGTTCTGTTTTGGTTGTTATTGGTAGTACTTTCAGAAAGGAGGCTGGTATGTTGTCTATTCCAGGGGATGAATTTTTGGATGAGTGAATGGCACTTTCAAGTTCGTCTAGTGTTATGTCTTTGTTATAGTCGCTGTTATATCTGTCTGACCAGGAATTTTTGATTGTGGTGTGTAGGTCTTGTGGAGGGAGAATATTCTGTACAGTGTTGCTATCTGCAAAGTGTGTGACAAAGGCTTCTGTTTTATCTTGAGTTGTGTCAGTGTTAGTTTGTGCTATGATAGGGTATGTATGGGATGGTTGAGGGGTTGAGAAAAGGTTTTATTTTTCTCCATACCTCTGAGATAAGGGTATTGCCTTTGATGGTGCTTATGTTGGTCTTAAGGTAGTTATCTTTGGCCTTTTTGATGACATTTGTGGTGTCTAGTGCTTGTGAACTATAGTTTTGGCAGTTTTCAGTAGTAGGATGATATATAGCTTTCTTCTTGTCTCTTCTGCGTTTGTTGACTGCGAGTTGGCATTCTTCGGTCCACCATGCTCTGAATTTTGTTCTGGTGTATTTGTTGTTTCCATTAGATTTGTTTATGTGTTTGTGTGCTGCTTCAGTGATTCTTTTTGAGATCATTGTTTAGAGAGTCTATGTCTGTGGGTTGAAGGATATTATTAGGTTCTATGCTATTAGCAAATGCTCTAAGATTATGTTCAGTGGTTTTCCACCTTGGGGGTCTGTTTGTGTCATGTGTAATAAGTTGAAGGTTAAATGCAATGCTTATGGGCAAGTGATCACTGCCGGCATCTGGGAGAGTTTTTATGGTGTATAGGTACTTTATGTTTGGAGATGTGAAGCAAAGGTCTAGACATGATTGCTTCCCGTTGTAAGAGTTGGTGAGGGTATATAGGTTTGGTGAATTGCACAGGCAGATGTTATCCTTGGTTACCCACTTCTCAAGTGTGCTACCAGTAGGGTTTCTATATCTTCTGTTTGGTTGCAGCAGAGGGGTATGTGCATTAAATTCCCCAACTAAGATGTGCTTTCTGCCAAGCTGGGCTTCATAGTGGCGAAGCTCTTCTATTTTTGTTTGGGTTGTATATGTTGAGTATCGTGATTTTCAGTAGGTCAGGGCAGGTCACTTGGATGGCTTGCACCTCGAAGACTCCATCATTGAAAGGATTTAATGCAGTTTTATTGTATGGTACAGATTTATGAACAAGCATGCCAAAGAAACCTCCTGGCCGAGCTTGGTACGATTGTGTCTTCGTCTTTCTTCAGCTTATCGGTATGCACTCCAGTCACGTGATAGCATCATAACATGATTTCACGAACAGCTCATCGAATCCCTGTAAGATACAAGATCATTTCGGATACCATTGTGGATATGGAGGGATAGTTCGATACCATGGGGTAGTCAATATATAATTAATGACATGTTCGTTTGCCCCGTGGGTTAGAACTACGTACCAAAGAATAATACGTACGTTTGTCCCGTAAGTTAGAAACACGTACTTTTGCCCCACGGGTTAGAAATACGTGCTCCTAAGTTAGGTTAGGTTGAGTAGGAAGGTTGTTAACGAATAGTTTACAATATAAGAAGAACCTCCTCAACCCATGTCCGATTGCAAGTGTAAAATAAACTTGTAACACTCACAAAACCTATGTATTCATGTTCCTCTCTCCGAAGATTTAAGAAAAAGCCCCCTCGGGTTTTTCGCGGGAGGGCTTTGTTGCATAGGAAGGCGTTGTTGCCATTTTTGTGTCAAAGTATTTCTCTGAATAATTTATTCCTTCTGATGAATGTTCCATGGCTTTTTGTGCGTGGGTAAACGTATTTATTTTACAAAATAAATATTTCTTGCACTGCCATTTTGGTTGGAAGCAGTTTTGTACTAGCTGAACGGAAATGATGTAGTTACCTACAGAGAGATGCAACAATGAGATCAAAAGATTCAATTGCTTAATAGCAATAGGTGCTTGCGATGTACGAATAGTGTTATTAGGATAATGTAGGGTCAATTAAGAACCTCTACATCATTCCCCATTCAGACTGCAGCCGGGGATGCAGTATTGTTTTCTCCCCTACTTGGCTGGCGTCCAAGTGCGTAGCGTTCGCTACACGTTGAACAGTCAGGTGCTCTTACTGCTCTCCAGACCTGGTGGTTTGAGTGAACAACCTGACTGGAGGTCATGGTTTTTATTGTACTCGCCGTCCTGTGGGGTCTTGCGGTGGAAAATTTGCTTATTGTCTGGTAGTCTGGGTTCGTGGCGCATGCCGGTCCTCTGGACGTGCTGCGCCCGGTGTGGGAACTCCGTTTGGGCCTGGTGTGATTGACGGAACGTTTCCGATTTGTATCGTGCCAGGTAAATGTTTTTCGGGGAAAACGTCGTCTATGCTATAAGACGCTTTCAAACGAGAGACATGGACATTGTCGGTTTTGCCTCTTCGCTTGATGGTGTAGTGTGTCGGTGTTCGTTGAACTACCTCAAACGGTCCTTCGTTGGGTGCTTCGAGTGGGCGCCGCACTCTGTCGATACGGACAAAGACGTGCGTCGCTGTTTTGAGTTTGGGGTCGAGATGCCCTTCTGCTGGTTGAATTGATCGGGACTGTGCCGGACCAACTTTGCTCATGAAGCTTTGGAGTCTCTGGTAGTACTTGGTGATGTCGGTCAGTGCAGGATTGCGGTTTCTGACCAACAGGCCACATGGAAGTCGCAAAATTACTCCAAACATGAGTTCTGCTGCTGTGAAGCCGATGTCCTCTTTTACTGCGGCTCGCATGCTTAGGAGGATGAGTGGAAGTTTTTCCACCCAGTGGCGAGGATCTGCCTGTGTTTTTAATGCATCCTTGACTCGGCGGTGGAGTTGTTCGATCAGGCCATTGGCCTGACGATGGTAAGCAGTGGTGCTGATTCGCACCAAACCAAGGGTTTCCATGAGACTGGTCCACAATGCTGATTCAAACTGAGGACCGCGGTCTGTGGTGATGCTGATGGGGTAACCATAGCGTGAGATCCAGATGGCAAGGAAAGCTTTGCTGACTGTTTCTGCTCGTGCATCTTTGATGGGACAGAATTCAGGCCAGCGGGTATGTCTGTCGATCATGGTGAGTAGGTATTCGTACCCCTCATTGTGAAGTAAGGGTCCCACAAGATCGAGATGTACCTGCGCAAACTTTCCTCCTTCTGGTGGGATGGTTTGTGATGGAACAAAGTTGTGAAGACCTAATTTGACTTTTTGACAGTTTGTGCACTGATCACACCTTTGTCGGATGTCTTTCTTCATGGCTGGCCACACATAACGCGTGGCAAGTTGCTGAACTGTGGCACGCTTCCCAGGATGGGCGATGTTGTGCACCTTTTGGAAAAATTCCTTGCGCATTGTCTGTGGAATTTAAGGTCGGCGCACATTGTCCTGTATGAGCATGTAGATTCCATCAACTTGGTGTAGACGGAAGGTTGAATCCTCATCATCGAGTAATGCTTTCAACTCTTGGCAGTGAAGTTGTTCCGTGCGGAGTCGTTCTTCATCAATGTTCGTGAAAATTGCTGTGAGAAGGTAATCACAATCCTCGTCGTTTTGTTCAGATGGCAGTTGCGTGACTGGTTCCTCTTGATCATGACCTCGTGACAAGGCGTCTGCTACTTGGTTCTTTTCTCCAGCAATGTGCCGGATATCAGTTGTGAACAGACTGTTGAAGGAGAGTTGGCGGCTTTCCCGAGGGATGTCTCGTTCCTGTCGTTTAAGAAGTGCACCAACCAATGGTTTATGATCGGTGATGATGGCAAAGTCTATGCCTACGATGAAGTAGCGAAAGTGCTTCACTGAAAAATAAGCTGCGAGCAATTATCGATCAAAGGTGGAGTGTTTCCTTTCTCTTGGCTGTAGTTTCCTGCTGAAAAAAGCAAGCGGTCTCCATTCATTGTCTTGGAGCTGCTGTAGCACTGCGTCCACTGTGGTCTTGGAAGCATCCACTGCAATTGCAGTTGGCGCATAAGGCAATGGTTGATGAAGCATTGTTGCTTGAGCTAGTGCTGCTTTTGCATCTTCCAATGCCTTGGTTGCTTCTGGGTTCCACGCAATTTTGTCATTCATCCTGGGTTTCCCCAAAAGAAGTGTGTTAAGTGGTGCCATGACTATGGCAATGTCATGCAAGAATCTGTTGTAAAAACTGTATCTTCCCACAGAATGTTTGGAGCGTCCTGATGAAAACGGGGTTCTCAAAATCAGTGATGGCCTTGACCTTTTCGGGCAACGGCAGAATTCCCTGTGAGGTTATTCTGTGTCCAAGGAAGTCCACTTCGGGGCGTCCAAACTCACTTTTGAGCGGGCGAATGACTAGCCCATGAGCTGCTAGTCTGATGAAAAGTTCTTCAATTTCTTGGAGATGCTCAGTCTCATTTGAGCGGACAACGAGTATGTCGTCGACATAGTTGAAACTCGTGACTGGGCATCCTGCGACGGATATGTCACGGAAGACTGTGTCAAGGAATCGTTGAAAGGTTTGAGCTGCACCACTAAGACCATAGGGCATGCGCGTGAACTCAAAAGATCCAAAAGGAGTGGTGATAGCTGTTTTGGGGATGCTTTCCTCGTCCATGGGATTTGGAAGTAGGCACTGGAAAGGTCAACCTTGGAAAAGATGATTTTTACTGCCAGTTGGGCTGAAAAGTCTTGCAGGTATTTTAGAGGGTTGCTATCGCGTACCGTCTGGAAATTAACACTTCTGTAGCCGCCGCCCAATCTCCAGCCAACCTTCTTGGGTACCATATGTAATGATGAAGCCCAAGAGCTTTTACTGGGTCGGATGATCCCATCCTGCAGCATCACTTTTCTGGCTTCTTTTGCCGAGTCTGCGACTTTAAGATTGAGTCGCCTGGAGCGCACGGAAACTGGTTGTCCCGTTGTTGTGATGATGTGTCTCACATCATGCTTAGGATTTGTCAATGCAGTGTTAGACATTGTGATAGTTTTGTGTTTTTTTAATAATTTTTATAGCAGTCTGGGTCGTCTCCTGGAGTGTTGGGTGTTACACCGGCGAAAGCCAGACCTGCGGAGGCAGTCAGGCTCATGGAGGTATCCATGAGCCGCCTGTTATGTAGGTCTACCACAAGCTTGTGGTGGGCGAGCAAGTCAGCACCGATAATTGGTTGATCAACCTGGGCTATGATGAATGGCCAAGTTACATCCTTTCGCAGACCAATATTGAGGGTCATCAGCCGCTCACCTTAGATGGGTATGCGGGAGCCATTGGCAGCGCGAAGACTGCTAACTTCCCAATTTCTGAGGTCGGTTGCTTGAGGTGGAATGACAGAGACAGCAGCACCTGTGTCTATTAAGAAGGTGAACTTGCTTTTTCTGTCGGTTATGGTTAGGAAACGAGTCTTCTTGAGGGTTGTTGCCGTGACGGTGCTCGTGTTGTCAACAAGGGATATTAGTTTCCCTCTTGGTTGTAGAAAAGGTTGCTCATGTCACATGGTATTGTGCATCTGCGAGCATTTGTGCCAAAGCGCCTGTGGAAATGACAACGCGTTCTGTTTTCTGCAGAAGGTTCACGTCGGTGGGAAGTGCTTCTTCCTTTGTTTCCACGGTTGTTGTAATGTGGTCGTTGTTCCAGCTTTCGCAGTCTGGTCAAGAATGATTGTTGTTCTTTAATACTTTGTCCTCCAGGTTGTGGATTGTTCTCTCCAGGTGGTCAACTCTTTTTAAAAGATGGTATTTTTCCTGTATGAGTGCTTTACTTTTGTAATCTATTTTTGACATTTGTGAGGTCAGAGCATTGATAGTTAGAGTGGTGTCGCTGTGTATGGGTGTGTTGTGTTGTGACTGTGGTGTGGATGTTGGCTGAACACTACTGATGTCGTTAACTGGAATGTTTGACTTTGGGTATTCAAGTAGTATTTTATCTGTTGCCTCCACAGTGTCAGTTAGGGTTGTCTTATTGTTGACCAATAGTGCATATTTGATGCTGGTCGGTATTTCCCTAATGAGCATTTCTTTCAAGAACGGGCTGTTGTGGTGTGCAACGGATTCCGAGTCACTACCAAGGAGGTGTCGAAGATGGGCCAGGAACTGTGCCATCGTGCGGGTTCTTCGACGTTCTTTGTCCAGAATTTGTTTTATGCGAGCGGATTCCGGTAGTGTGTCTAAGGAAGTAATTTTGTCTTTAACTTTAGTGTAGCGGTCGTCTCCTTCATTCATGACTATGTCCTGAAGTGCTAATCGTAGTTGTGGTGGTAGGGCTTTGAGCGTCAACCGGACTTTGGTTTGGTCATCTGTGATGGCATGTGCTTTGAAGTCGGCTTCTAGTAAGTAGAACCAGAAAGCTGATGCTTCAGGCATGTAAGGTGTGACATTAAAATACTTGTTTGCAGTTATGCTGTTGGAAATTGATGGATTTCCTACAATAAGGCTGTTGTCAGGATTCCCGTCCTCTACCATGTTGGTTGTGTGGGCTTGGTCGGCAATGAACTGTTTTAAGTTGTAATTCTATTGACCGACTGGAACGAATTATTTTCTAATTGCAATGTCTGTTGTCAATATGGAATGTGTACCTAGGTGTGGAAAGCAAATTGTTTTTGTTGAAAGATTGAAATGAAAATTAAATTCCTATGTGTGCTCTGAGATTGCAATACCTCAAAGTTCACAGAGCACTTACACTGAGGTGAGGTTGCACTATTTGCAATTGAGCACGAGCTTTTTAACACCAAGGTTATCACAAAAATTGGAAATTTGAAAAAGGTTTCCAATGTGCTTTGGTGTGTGTAGTGAATACACCAGCAGGTCACTTGTGCAGTGGCTCTGGATCTGCTGACACCAAGTTGGCAGAAGAATTTTGTCAAAATCACAGAATTGTGATGTTAAATATTTTTCCTGTATGCCAGTTTGTTTCATATCCGAAGATAATTGGAATTTGCAATTCAAATTTGATAGGTTGCTGAGTTAACCATTAAAATAAACACCTTACTCTGCAGTAATCGGTGTCAATGCCAATATTTTTCATCTATGACTCCTTTTCACGACCTCAAGTCCTCAAGTTGATATACTATTTCCCTCATGCAGTTTCACTACCTGCCCCCAGTCTGCCTGTCAACCTTGATCTGTTATTGATGCAGGTCACCAGTTTGGTGATGTTGGTTGGTAACATTGATTATGGGTAAAGAGTTACCAGTTGGCAAGTCAAAACGATAATGATAAAGTGAGCTTCTGTTAGCGATGATAATTCAAGTGAACTCAGTGCTTTCACTTTCAAGACACAACCTGTCTCTAATCTATTCATTTATTAATTCACAAAATGCAGTTGAGTATTACTGGCCAGACCAAAAAACAGACACAAGGACAATGACTGAAAAAGGCAGAGATTAAATCTTTGGTTTTGGTGTAATGTAACATCCCAACTTAACTGAATGAAGACATCCAAGGAGATAGGAAAGCCGGCAAGAAAATCCCGGGCGCCTCTGCTTTACAGCGGGTTATCTTCACTGCTTTTTACAATTTGCGACTCAGGTCGAGAATTCAGTTTTGGTTTTGCCTGAAGTAGGTTGGCATACAACGGATGTAGTGTTCCCTTTTCTGCGCTAATCTGCAGCATAGAATGAAGGTTGCACCTAAAAAAAATATTTGGCTAACAGGTGCCACATGGGAGATAATTACACACCATTCTGCCTGCCTCATATAGGCAGACAGATGGGGTGCATGAAGTAAAATGGACAGAAAAATAAAAAATAGTATACCCCTGTGGGTGTAGCAGCCAGGTATAGAAATGGAAGTCTTAAGCTCCACAATTAAAGATTTACATTCAATATCATTTTTATATTATGAGCCAGAATTGTGTATTCTAGACGCATGATAGTTGCAAGTGAT